>JBCJKH010051127.1:56859-67511 GCA_039877255.1 Loriculus beryllinus
GTTCTCTGACTTTGTGCTCTGTTGGAGTTGCTCTTTTCTCTTGGGAAGGCCCTTCCCTTTGTACCTGTGCATTCAGGCTTGAGTTAATGAAAAAGTCATTTCCAAAAATGTCTCCCCTGTGGTGCAAACACCTCAACATTATATCCCATTATAATTGTCAATAGGTATTTGACAGAATCTGGTATTTTGTACCTCTCACGTTTGCTACATTTTTTTGCTTCCATTGATGTCTTTAGCCCTGTAAAATAACTCCATAACCTACACTGCATTTAGCTAAAAATAGACTTGCTTACATCTTGTAGGTCTCCATAGCTGAGGATTCCCTGGAGAGGTGGGATAGGCTACTGAGGTTCTGAATTAACCTTAGGCATGAGGTGAAATTGGGATCCTTAGAAACAGCCTTTGAGTGTTGAACTGACCAGAAGCCCTAACTTCATTTTTATGAAGAAAAGAATCCATCTAAATACATTTTATCCCTGAGTTTTCTCCTACACTAGTCTCAAATTCAGATCTTTCACAGAAATGGTTACCCATCCCAAGATGTTTAAAATAATCACAGCATTCCCACACTGAACAGTTCAGTGTTTTTTAACCTGTTAGTGGTGTAAATTTGTATCGTGAAATGTAAACTAGCTATGAGCAATATCTGTTTAATTGTTTCTCTAGCAGCTCTGTTATCTCTGCAGTGGTACAGTGAGCTTCCTGTGTGTGGGAACATCCTCTAGGTATGGCATGCAAAGGAGATGATAATAATCACCTCCTTCTGTCAATCAGAGTCTTTATTTCATAACATTTTAGATACAGTACTATAGGAAGGTGAACTACTCTGATCACTTCATGTGGATTAAAGCAAAATCCTGTTTGCTTTATCTATTTGAATAAAGGATTTTTCCAAACATGCAGCCCATTACTCAGTCAAAATGATTCTTCCTTGTCTTGTTTTCATTGTGAGATTTATAGAAGCTTAAAACCCTTTCTCATCAATTCCAAGCTTTCCTTCAGGCAATCCTTGTCTATCGCTAATCACAATTAGTGTTGCTTGTTTACTTAATGACAAGCTAGTGGTTTAAAATAAGCTGTCTCATAATTCTTGCATCTGAGTAAGAATAACAAAGCTAAAACTATTAGTCTGTTTCATCCCAGGTCCAGGCAGAGAGAAATTACTTCCTTTTGAAACCTGTAATGGCAGGTGGGAGGTCAAGAGAGTCCTGCTTTTTGAATGTCTTCCGTAGTTGCGTGTCTCACAAACTCTAGGATCCCTTAATAAATTTTCCTCATACAGCAACACTATGTGAAGAATCTGGGAGCTGAACGTAAGATTTAGAACTGAAGCGTATAAAGGAAAAAAAAAAAAGCCTTTATTGTAGTCTTTTAAGTACCTGTATGTCTCAACTTCTCTAGTCTGACCACCTTGTCACCTCTCTTCAGTCTGAGCCTAGAGAAAATGTAAAAAATTGACTTCTTTTGCCTAAGTCAACATGTACATGTCTAGATGGGATCTGAGACTACTTCTTAGACTCTGGTGCCACAGGCTAGACAGAGTGAATGACAGTGAATTTAGATTCTAAGATTATTTAAGAACTACTGACATGAGAGTTTTACACTACTTGATTTTCTGAGGCATCCACTCCCTTGCTGCTCCCAGGGCTATGGTCACTATATCTCGTCATTCTTTCCTGACAGGGAGGTCACTGCTAGCCTAGGATGGTTGGTCAGAAAACTGGGTTTGGTTCCTACCATGCTGCTGGTCAACTGATAGGGGTCTCAGGGGCCAAAGTCAGTTGGCATCCCCCTGCATTCATCTCCATACAACTCTCATCTCCAGGAACTTCTCCCACTCTTTAGTCAAGATCTTCACCTTCTTTTCAGCCCCCAAAAGCCCTCAGTTTTTCCAACCTAAACAGTCTATGTAGAGGAAGAATGCTGCATAGCCATTCTCCTAAGTGTTGGTTTTGGTTCACATCTCTTTATTGACTGGAGGATTCAGGATGTGTCACTTTTATTTAGTCCAGGTATTATCAAAGTTTACAGGGTACCTGTACTGATTGCAGACAGAAAGCAGCAGATTTCTGCATGAGAGCTCAGTTTAGCTTGAGACAATCTCCCTCCTCTCCCAACCCAATTATCTGCCACCTGTTTACAGTCACAATTTGAGATTTTTATTTTTTTTTTAATTCTTTACCCTGCATACATTTTATCTCTTCACTTGGGTGATGTGCCATGAGAGTAGCGTCATCAACACATAAATCCCAACAAAACTGAGCTTTCAAGGATGATCCAGAATTCCAATCACATATCATAGGTGACACCTACACCACGTGGCTCACTTTGGACACCTCTTGAAGTCTCTTAACTGCCCTGTAAAGCCTAAACTTCTAATAATCTTGTAGTACATTCCAAAGATGGTGAGCTAAACACCCACCAGGTCTTGTTTACTGCTTGTTTCCTGATTTTCTCCACATTCAAATACCTTTCATTAGTTTCTGATACAGGCAGCACCACAGTTAATGTGTTATAGCTTGAGCTTCGAGACTTCTGATGAATTTTTAGCAGTAGTACTGACTTCCAGTGGGGCTCACCCTGTCCCTCTGAAACTCAGTTCCACCCTTGCCAAACCTGTGCAACACTCTTTTCTGTTAAAGGACTGCAGTACACGTAAGGGAGGAAATTAGAAAGGACTGAAATATAAACATGTTGTGGGGTTTCTTTTTGGGTTTTATTGCAGCATTCTGAAGAAACGTTTAGCATATTTTATTGCTATCCTTTTATAGAGAGTACTTGAAAACAATGCTAGCAAGTAAACATGTTTAGAAGCGCCTACTTTCTTTGGGGAGGGCTTATAAAGCAGCTTGTTATGCTTAGATCCTCTCTTCCAGCTCCCCTGATATCTTTGTATCTTCGCTGTGCTCCAAATACCATCTGCTGCTGCTTATGTGCTTCATCACTGAAATGTAAACTGAAATTCCTCCACATTGGCACAAGTGTACGCTGAAGAAATATCTTCCTCTGTTGGTGAAAAACAAAACCAGATCCACACCACCATAGCAGCTACAGGATATAAATATTCATGGTGACCTGTGAGGTCCTAGAAGTTCTTTTCTAAGTTTAGTAGTGCAGTAAATACAGCGCCCATTCGTTTTGCTTTGGCTAATTCACTCTTATGGCTTCCGTAAACTGAGTGGAATAAATCTTAACAGGGGAAATTCAGTGTAATGAGCATATTAACTCTGCTTTTTCCTAAAGATTAAATACAATTTCTCTCATGACCAGGAAGAATGCTTTATTTGTGGAATATTTCTGCACTCTCCTACTGCTGAGAACTTCCTCCAAGCAGCAGAACAGAGGGCCAAGCAGGTTCAGTATTCTGGGCTCCATGCACTATCTACCTTCAGGATCCATGAAGCACAAAATGCCTAAAATGCAGGTTGATATTGAGGTGACTCTAAGTGAAAGATTTCAGTTAGCTCATAAACATTTTGATTACTGTCAAGTGTTTTGGTCTTGATTAAAAATACCAGGAAGAAATCTTCCAGTGCTTGGGAAATGGTGACTTTGAAGCTGGCTGAACTGTAGATCAGCATCATATAAGTGCAACCACGGTATGAATATGGTTTTGTGCTGCTGAAAGACCACTATTTCTGTGACCAGATGAGCTAGCTAAAATGGGGAAGGTGGTCCAGGACTGTGCTGGATCTCTTCCATCATTCCTCAGGTGCTGGAAGCTTTTGGGGTCTGACTGGTTCAGCCTGTGTCAATGTTTACTCATTAATGGCACAGAACACTTAAAATGACTCTTACAAGTTTATAAGAAAATATTAAGTACTGAAAATTAAATATAAGTGGAGAAGTGGGAGTCTCTTTTCTGCTGACCTCTTTTGGGGTTCTTGTTTATGGTCTTTAAGCTTTTATCTGTATTTTTATGAGGTAAGACTCTAACTTTTTAATTGTAGCAGAAATGCTTTGGCATTACAAAACTCTGGGTGTATAAAGTTGAATAAAACAACAATTAAGGTGAAAAAGTGAAAATGGTGAAATACCCAGCCAATTGAACTTGGGATTCTCTTATGTATGGATTTACTGGCTTTTGTTTGGATGAAGATTGCAGGACATGTATAAGTTGATTTGAACAGGAAAGTGATTCACACAGTTGCCATTTTTGCTTATTCTTCTGTAGAAATGTCTTTACCTAGTTTTACTGAAAGCTTCCTAAAACTTCTGTTATTGACTAAACTACATTTAGTGGATTGGATCTGGGATAGTATCCTCCCATACCTAAGGAATGTTACATTGATAAAATAATGTCAAGTCTTATTTTATTCCCTATACCTTAATGGGAAATTGGCAGCATAATTAGATAATTTGAAAATCTAATAGAACTTTTGTCCTTGAATTAACACAGACAGATCCCAATGATGACTCTGAGTCAGGACATGAAATAGAGAAAGGATGGTCTAAACTCTATGGAGTCACTGTATAACATCCATTTTCAGTGTTCTTGTAACAGGCATTATCTAATAATTATACATTGCCTAAGCAAATTTCATCAGCTTGGTATAACAAATAATAAAGCACATTATCATAAGTGCATGAATTAAGTTAGAATCTCAAAAAGTAAAAAAGTTCAGTAATTCTTCTAAGAAACTCAATCTGCATTAGTAATTTCATCAAAATGAGGACATGTAATAGGTCCCTTATTGAAGAATAATGGAATTGTCTTCAATAAAATATAGAGGTTTGATTGTAGAGTGAGATGACAGAGTTTCATTGTTGTGGCTGTAATAAAGACAGATGTATGGCATTATGTATTTAAAATAAACACTTTTTACTCAGTAAAGCAATGCACATTATACATGATATACATAGCAGTAGACTGATAGATTGCTGGGAAGACAGAAAGAATGTCAGTTTGGATTAAGATACTAGTGTTACTTCAAATGGCTCTTGCTAGTGTAAATGAAATAATAATCCTGGCCCTCAATCTACTATATTTAAGATAAAGGATCTATTTCTTCTTTTATACCCACTGTCATCAATGGGTCAAACTGCTCTTAAACATGATTGCCCAACCCCATCTATTTCAGTATAGCAATGGCAAAATTTAGCCCACTGGTTTATTTAATGCAGTGACTTTCCTGCCATTTGCAGACCAAATGAGCTGACATGTCCATTAGACCTATGGCTGTTACTGTTGTACAGTGATTCATAATTCTTTTGATCAATTAAGAAAGAAAAGTGCTTCTGAAATTTAATTCGCTGTATCCTTGTAAGGTTTTTTGCAGTATAATGAATCCTGAGTAGTGTAATTATCTTCAGAAAAGGCACTAAATAAAGCTACCGATTTAAAATATTAAACAAAATATAGATCTGTGGGCAAAATGTAGTTCGTGTAAGGAATTTATCTATCTCCCTTGGTGTGTTATGAAAATGCCTCTTGTCCTTTAGGAGTGTATATTATGATGTTCTTCAAATTCCTTATCTATTAAAAGAAAGAGAGTCTCATTACAAAATGTTAAATGGAAGCATCTTGTGTTATAACAAGTTAAAACAACTGTTTTATGAATAGAAATAAACGTGCATGCACATTTAGTCAACAATTACTACCTGCAGTTGTTTAGAATACTGACCAGAAGTAGACTTGTTAAAATATAATTAATGTTATAAAGATTATAATGATAAAAGGTTGGTGTTTCCCATCCAATCAGTCTTAAGAGATGGCTTTGCCATTTTAAGAAAATTTTACTTTTAAAGTATGGTAGTTCTTGATCAGCATTTGAAGAGTGAGGTAAGTAGTTAAAGGGAAGAAAGGTTGTTCTGTGGTTACTGTACAGACTTCTGAATTACTCTTCCTGGATTCCAGTTCTGGTTATGCTACCAATTTTCTACAGCATCTAGAGAAATTCTGAATTAATTTGATAACCATACCCATAAGTAATGCATGTAGATCTTTATTTGGAAAAAAATCAGATGTCTTGGGATGCATGTATGTAATACTGAATTTTTCAAAAGTACTTCAGCCCCTAATTTCATCCTTAGGTGCCATAAATATCTCTAAAATGCAGTTCTGAGAAGCCAGGTCCCGTTAAATTTAAATGATATGCAGACTATATGTGCACTGGTAGTGCTTTCCTGGTATAGAAATATCAATATTGTAATGCAGATAGGTGCTTCAAGAAGAAATTCAGTAGGAACCATCAAGTGATGAATATTAAGTCAGTACCAGTCCATTAAATGACCCTCTGAGTGGAACAAGCTAAATTGGTCATATTCCAGATATAGTGGTCAAGCAGCATTAGTGCTAGGAACTCTGCTGAAGTAGCATGTCAGTCAGACATAGTAACTCTTAGTATCCTGCATTAAGTTAACTATATGAGTAGAAACCCATGAAGAGGAGCTGTCCTTAGTTTCTAAATGACATGAGAAGTCAGACTTAACGTCTGAAGCCTCTTTTGGAAGGGTGCATTTTTTTCCTAAACACTTCCTTACAAATGCTGTCTGTTCAAATTTATGAAAGAGTTTTCAGAAAATATCTGCTCTGGACCTGAGTATTGTGTCTTCTAGATGCAACACAAAGAGTGGGGGTGCTGTGGTCCAGATGCTTTTGCAGCTCCAAGTCTATGGCATCCTCTTCAGATAAGGGTTCAAGACATCTTAGCTGAGAATTAAGTTGGAACACAAGTCTCCCATTTCAGCTCATTTATAGAATCATAGAATGGTTTGGGTTGGAAGGCACAAGAAAGATCATCTATCTCCAAACTTGCCATCCCATCCTTCCTATCTTCCACTAGACCAGGTTACTTAAAGCCCAGTCCAACCTAGCCTTGAATACTTTGAGGGATGAGGCAGCCACAGTTTCTCTGGGAAACCTGTTCCAGTGTCTCACCACCCTCACAGCAAAGAATTTTTTCTCAATATCTAATCTAAATCTCCCCTTTTTAGTTTAAAGCCATTCCCTCTTGTCCAATCACCATATGCGCTTGTAAAAAGGTACTGAGAGACTGCTACAAGGTCCCCCCAGAGCCTTCTTGTCTCCAGGCTGAACAAGCCCATCTCTCTCTGGCTGCCTTCTTAGGAGGGGTGCTCCAGCCTTCTGGTCACCTTTGTGGCCCTCCTTTGGACTCACTTCAACAGGCCCACATCGTTATTGTGTTGGGGCCCCACAGCTAGACACAGTACTGCAGGTGGAGTCTCATGAGAGCAGAGGGGAAGAATCACCTTCCTCGACTTGCTGGTCACACTCTTTCATGCAGCCCTGGATATAGTTGGCTTTCTGGCCTTCAAGTGCACATTGCCAGGTCATGTTGAACTTTTCATCAACTGATATCGTCTTCTCCTCAGGATTGCTCTTGCAGACCTTTATCTAGAAAGTAGACAGGATCCTATCAAGGCATGAAGGTGTGGTTTCCTTGTTTTGCTGTTTGTCTTGGAGTTCTTGGTTAAAAGTCCTTGAGGAGTTGAAATTTGCAGTGCACAGTGTGTGTAGATATCAGATTTGTGTTAGAAATATTGCCATAATTTGATAGTGGAGTCTACACAAAGTACAGATAATTAATTCTGGTGCTTGACTGTCTGTTTCAACTAGATATTGTTTCACCAATTTACATGACAGTCTTAAAGGACAGAAAGTTTAGGGGTTTCTTTTAAGAAAAAAACTGAATCTATAGAATTAGGAGGAAGGTCTTGGTGTTCTGCCAAGGTACGACTGCATGAAACCTTGCTTATAGAGTGCTTTGAAGTCTTAGGAGAAAAGTGCTGTAAGACTATGGGTCATTCTTATGAAACACGTAGAGACTTCTTCCCTCAAATTTTCATCTTGCATTCTCCATCACTATCACCTAATTTCATGTCTGGCTTACATCCTCTGTTCTTCCTAATACAGTTGCCTGCTGGTAAAACTGCTTGCACACTGGAGCAAGTTTTCATCCAGACAGCTACTGAGCACTAAACCTCCTCATATATCACAGAGTCTTTTCATATTTTTTGAGCTGTGGCAACATTTAAAAATTTAGGTCTTCATGGGAATGCTGTGCAGCCTCTTTGCAATCAACTTTGACCTTCTGTCACATTTTAGTACATTCTACAAATTTATGGGTATTCCTGGTTTTATCTGAATTGGTGGCTTCTGAGACGGAAAAGAAAGACCCTGAATTTTCTGCTTCTAATAGCTGAGGGGATTTCATACCTCACTGTGGCTGAGACACTGAGATGGTAGTAATGTTGCATTCTGATTACCTAAACACAATTTAAACTATTTACACAGCTTAATTTTTAAAACAACAATTGTCTTTATGTGCTCTTAAATGATCCCTTTTCTTTCCTGTTCTTTATACTAAACCTCATTCAGTACTGAAGCAGTGTTGGGAAAAGTGCTTAATTTTCATTAGAAATGTTTTAAATACTTTGCAAGCTTGCTTCTCTGTGATGCAGTGCTGCATGTAGGTACTTACTCTAACTCCTACTGACTGCTTAGAAGTCATCTTTATGCTAAGATATTCCTCTACCCAGCTGTTGCTCTGTCCCCTGACATTACTATACTCCCTTAACCTTCGTTTTGCAAGTTTCGCTGTTGGGGCTCATGTGTGCAGTCTGCTTGGGATCCTGAGCTCAGCTTTGCACCACAGGCACAATCACCAGAGAGCTTCTTGGGATGTCTGCTTGCACCTAATGCTGCAAAAACCCCTCCATCAGTCTTGAACTTTGAGCATGGTCTGTTCACTTTAGCTGGGCATTTCAGCCGGGGAAAATTTGGCTGCACATTTCCTATAAATGATGGAGAACAGCACATGTTTTACCCAATTTATTATATGGTTTCACCTTCCCCTTGTTCACTTGTCACTGAGTTGCAGGTAAGTAAGATGATAGCAATTACTGAAAGCCCTGTGGTTTGTGCAGCATTAGATTTTTCTATAATGAGCTGTCATTATGATTTGGGAGAAGCTTGTTTTGCTTGAATGGTTCATCAGAGGTTTGGTGTCTGTCAATTGTTTCTTGTTGTTGGTTTGGTTGTTTGTTTTTTTTTTTCTCCTTTCTAATTTTTTATTCTCTGACTGTTTTGTTTGGTTTCCAAGAGAGGCATTTTTTTGTTTATCTAATACTGTAATTAAACTATTCTACAGTCTTATTCAAGCATATCACTGTTGGTATTAAATAATAGAAACAAATTGCCAGCTGCAGGACAAAAGTCAGGGACATGTTTTGAAGGAAGCTATGCAGCGTTACTGATGCAAATTTGTATTGATTCGCAGCAAATAAACAGCACTATTTAGACACTGGAAGGATTTTTTCCAGTGCAGTTGATACACCTGTGGGATGAAGATACCCAGTGAAAAAAGGTATCTTGTGTTTGCAGCACCTGTGTTTCTGTTTCTCCAGTAGGGTGTCAGAATATAGGCCTGCAGATGTCAGGCAATATGCCTCACTCTCCTGGGAAGGAATGATCTTTATTCTTAGACTGAACTTTGTAAATCAATTGCCTTAGCATCCTATGGTCATATAATGCACAACTGATTTAACAGGGCAACACAAACCTGCTGTAAATGACTACTGAAGATGCCAACACCATAAATGTAAGCCTGCAACCCTAATTCTGTTCTTGTCCCTCATTTGTGTGGCCTCAGTCAAACCACTCAAGCCGAAGGATGGAAGCATTTACTGTTCTGCAGATGCATGCTACTGTTTTGTGGGTTGAGAACCATTGTAGTTCCTGTACATATTATTAATCTGAATTTAGTGACTAGCTTCCACTTGTATGCTAAGGAGCCAAATATATATGAATTTCCTGGTTATTGCTATAATTTCCTCTTCCAATATGGCCAGTTCATGCCTTGTGGACTTGCTATTGTGAGTAGACAAAGTAGCTGGTAAGTGTGCCTTAAGATACATACACATTTAAAAAGAGTTCAATACTCCTCCATGACTTATTTTTCTTGTTGTCTCACACACTGCACAGCATGCTAACAAAAAAATGGTTTTTGTAACACAGGTAGTGTGTGGTTTAATGTATTTAAAGACAGTGTAGCCATGAGGACTGAAGGATGTAGTATAACTGATCTAAGCCGTTCATAGGAATGTCTGTTACTTCACCTTGCCACATGCTTTTATATTCGTAACAGACTAGAATATTTCTAAAACAGAGAGGATTTCTTAAAATAACAGGAAGGACTCACTGGATTTTGCCCATTCTAATGGTACTCATTACTTGAATAATTCAATGTGCATGCAGCTTCCAGTTAAGCAACTTGAATTCTAAAACTAGTTCATATATGACCAATAATTCTCAGTAAGTCACTGAAGGTTTTACATTTTTAAAACATAACCTCCAACCAGTGGAGGAGAGTAAAAAAAGTAAAAAGCATAATTGATGCACACAGAAAAGGAAGCAGGAGATGCGAGTTCTGTATAAGGTCTGAAAGTTTATAGTTATAGATTAGAATGTAATCTATATTTATACTCTATGTTTTCCTTCAATTTAAGCCAGCTAAATTGGATAGGAAGAGTGTAAAAAACGCAGTGTGCAATGATTGCGCTTTTGTCGGCTTTCATTCTGAAAGAAACCTGCTCCAGTGAAAATCTGAGGCACAAATATTCTCAATTATTATTTCTTTCTAATATGCATAAATTAATATACTTAAAAGCATGTAATAAGAGTGCATAAG
>JBCJKH010051128.1:16071-47586 GCA_039877255.1 Loriculus beryllinus
AGGGAAGAGCTTCTGCCTAAGAGCTCAGCTCAGTCTCCCCTCGGGCAGGTTCAAGCCATTCCCCTTGGCCTGCCCCTACATCCCTTGTCCCAAGCCCCTCTCCAGGTTCCCTGCAGCCCCTTTAGGCTCTAAGGTCTCCCTTGAGGAGCCTTCTCTTCTCCAAAAGGCAGCTCTATGGGCTCCTCATGCGGTCACCATCGGGTGTCCTCGGTTACCTCTGGAACTCCTGAACGTGGGAGAAACCAGCCCAGCGCTGGCTTTGCCTGTGGGTGCTCAGCAGGACCCTGCACGGGCACGTACCCTGCTCAAAGGGGGCCGTGTTCTCATCCTTCTCCTCCAGCTCCTCGCTGGAGGATGCGGTGCCGTTGGAAGACAAGCGCTGGAGCTTGTGGCTGAACTCCCCTGGCAAAAGGAAACCCATGAGCTGATTCCCACAGCGATCCCTGTGAAGGCTCAGTGGTCCCTCAGCCCATCCCATCCCGTCCTATCCATCCCCTCCCATCCCATTCCATTCCATCCCATCCCATCCCCTCCCATCCCAGCCCATCCCAGCCCGCTGGAGACTGGGATCAGAGCAGTTATTTACAACACAGTGTTATTATGAAGCAGATCAAAGTGCCAGGTCCCCCCTAACCCAAATGCTCTGGTTTTAGGCTGATGGTGTTGGAGGGGAAGGACTCCGTGCCCTGGGCTGGTTTTGGTGCCTACCTGTGCTTGAATCCAGGCTGCTGTCAGCTTCGGTCATGGAAGTTGGCCAGGATTTATGTACCTGGTGTCCCCTCCCACCTGCAGAGGAGAACACATCATCCATTTGGGATTGCTTCCTGTGCTCAGGAGAGAAACACAAGGGAACGGCCTGGACTCTGGGAGACACTGAGATTCCTGAAGGAAGCTGCTTGGTTTCCTGCTGAAAGGCCTTGTGGTGCCTTTGGTAAGACATCCAGCAAGGGAAAGAGGGGCTGGGATGATGGAGAATGCTCTGGGTAGCACCAGAGACTCAAAGCCAAACCATCCCATGGATCTGATTTGTGTCCTTCAGGAGATTCAGCCTGAAGAGCTCCCAGCCTGCCCTGATGCTGCACAAACCCCTGGTACCCATGGAGGTCTGGCTCTGCTCCAGACCCATGGGATGCTGTGGGATGCTGTGAGCAGTGCCACTGGGAGCCTCTGCTCTGCTCCAGACCCATGGGATGCTGCGGGATGCTGTGAGCAGTGCCACTGGGAGCCTCTGCTGTGCTCCAGACCCATGGGATGCTGCGGGATGGTGTGAGCAGTGCCACTGGGAGCCTCTGCTCTGCTCCAGACCCATGGGATGCTGCAGGATGCTGTGAGCAGTGCCGCTGGGAGCCTCTGCTCTGCTCCAGACCCATAGGATGCTGTGAGCGGTGCCATTGGGAGCCTCTGCTCTGCCTTGGGCTCACCTCTGCACTCGGCAGCCGTGGTCCCACTGTGCTGCTCCTTGGCTCCTGCTCCTCCTTCCAAGACAGCCCCGTCCTTGGGCAACCCGGCTCCATCAGAGCCGGCTCCTGATGGGAACTCAGTGTTGAAGCTGCCTTTCCGTGTCCGAGTGAAGGGGGACCTGGGGGCGGAAAAAGGGGGAAAAGAGAATGTTTGAACAAGTGAGGAGGGAGCAAAACCTTATTCCCGACTCCTCCCCCTGCCCTGGCATTCCTCTCTCAAACACTGGGTAGCCTGTCCCATCCATGGGGATGAGAGCATTCCCAACTGGTCCAGCCCCAGCTTTCTCCCACAGGAGCTGGTTCCAGGCCCACTGGGAGGTTGTGACAGCCAAAGTGAGCCTAAACCAGGGCTGGTTTCCCCCTGTCCCTTCCTACCAGGCGTTGTGTGAGACGTAGGGCTCGAAGTCGTACTGGGTGTCGGGCTCGTCGCCGCGCTGGAGCTGCCTGACGTGCGAGGCGTACTGCTGGCCCGGGTCATAGAGCTTGCTGCTCTCACACAGTGTCTGGAAGTTGACGGGCAGAGGAGCTGTCTGCATGTGCATGATCTGGTAGAAGGAGATCGTGGCCTAAAGGTAACGGGGGGAAGGTCAGAGGTGAGCTTTGGGGGGGCTCAGAGCAGCCTCCGGTGTCTGAAGGGGGCTACAAGGATGCTGGGGAGGGACTCTTCATTAGGGACTGTAGTGACAGGACAACGGGTAATGGGTTAAAGCTTAAACAGGGGAGGTTTAGATTGGATATGAGGAAGAAATTCTTTACTGTAAGGGTGGTGAGCACTGGAATGGGTTGCCCAAGGAAGTTGTGAATGCTCCATCCCTGGCAGTATTCAAGGCCAGGTTGGACGAAGACATGGATGGCATGGTTTAGTGTGAGGTGTCCCTGCTTATGGCAGGGGGTTGGAACTAGATGATCTTAAGGTCCCTTCCAACCCTAGCTATTCTATGATTCTATGATTCTATAAGATAACACCACAGACTGAAGCATCTCTCCCCGCTCCCCCTTTCAATGTTAAAGAAATCCACTCTGTGCCTCTGAGCCTCAAAAGTAAATATAACTCAGTTATTTATGTTCCAGAGCAGACAAGAGCTAGGCAAAAATTTCTTACATAAATGTTTTTCACTAAAAATGCAAATGTAGCTATGATCCATTAGCCATTTAAATATACTAATTTTTCAAAAATAAAATATATTAAACACCACCTCCCCTCACTTCTTAAAATTTCACTCAACATTCACAATTCTATTGTGCATGGAATTTTTTGCCACTGCCAATGAATGTCAAATTTCAAGAAATACAGGATTCCTCCCACTGCAAGAATCCTGGCTGTATGTCTCCTTTCAGCGGCCTCTGCCTCACACTGCCCATCTCCTAGCTGTCACACTTGAGCTCAGACTGTGAATCATCACTTATCTTTGTGCATTACACAGCTCTACTTTTGAATGAAGCACACAGAAATTACAGACCCAATTACCTAAATAGTAGAAAAGCCACACAACAAAACTCCATAAATGCTGTTGTCATTGTAAAATGAGACTGAAATTAGCACCCAGTTTCTATCACTGTTTTCACTGAAGATCATCTATAAGATTTATTATGGTGACTAGAGCACTAGGGAGTAAAGAACTTTTTCAGGCTTGCTAATAAATTTTCATCAGTGGTATCACACATGGTACCACTAACTCATGCAGACTCAATTATTCTTAAATTTACTAATTACTGAATAGCTTTGATGGGTTCAAAAGAGTAGTGTAATTTTCCAACCCAGCTGCCAACCCCACATAACAGAGTGCAGCACTACTGCTTAGTGCTTTCAAGAAATTTGACAGGAGTAACATGACATACTGGCATACTGTAAATAAACAACTCAGAATTTTAAGGGGTTTAGTCCAAATCCTAAGATTCAGTATGAATTCTCCAACTTTTGTCTTTATTTTACAAGCTTTTCTGAAACTGAAAACGGATGGAGCCCTGCATAGCCACTTCACTGGGTACCGGCAGAAGAGAAGATACAGCTGTGACTCCCCAAAGCATAATGGGGAGCCAGACACAAACTACTGAACAAAAATAAAAATTAAATAATAAACATTTTCAAAAGTGAATGTAGTTTCTCTATGGATTCCTTTCCATTTAGTTACTACAACTTTGATGATTTTTTTGGTCAGTATCTGGCAACTTAACCTTACCCTAAATTTTTAATCATGGATGAGGCCAGTATCACACATACACGACATTGCCAGGTTACAGTTAAGATTAATATTCAGTTCCTTTGGAAAAGTTATAAGCATACATATAGGAAAAAAAATTGTATCTACTCTACTCATAAACAGTACATTTCAAGCATGAACATACCTGAAAGCTCTGATAAGAACCTAAAACAGTTTTGAAACCTCATTATAAGAGTTACAAGAAAAGGCCTAATCAATTTGAACACCAGACAGCACAAATGCAGAAAATGCTTTCAAAAATGCAGCTCACATTTACCTACACAGAAGGTGACGACTGGGGAAAGAGAGAACCGTTATCACAAATGACTTATCACCTTAACAAAGTATAAAAACTGTTAACGTTTCACTTATTTTCTCTCGGTGAAAAACACTAGGAGCATGCAGCTTAACATTCTAATGCACATCTGCTTCTTGGGGAAGCTTCATAATATTGGTTTTTCAATTCTTGAACACTGTGGGTTTAATTTCAAGAATTTATAGAGGTTACCACAGAATGCCTAATTTGCAAGGAACACTTACCCTGATCATACAAGACAGCAAATGTATCAGACCCTGGGGATTAAAACTACTCAGAAAACTGCCAGAGATACAGAGGCTTTCCTTTAACTTTGCTGCATAGCACCCTGTAAGGTATTACCACACTGATGGATGTGCATCTATCACTCATCGTCTGAACCAGACGAGGAAGAAAAAACTGGGAGGGGGGGATGACACATGAGAACGTGAGAAAGAACGCTCTAGTCTAAGGGAACTTCTTCCAGTGGACACCTGTAGACCTGGCAGCACAAATCATTGCTGTCTCGAACACAGAGATGCCAAACTTGGTCCCTTATCTAGTGAAGTTTTTCCTGTTCAAACAGATCCCCACTTTCATTTCTGTAGATAAATTCAAGCAATTTGAATTTTCACACAAATCTTTAAAAAAAAAAGAAAAAAAAAAAAGAAAGGAAAAAGAAAGAAAAAAACCATTCTGAGTTGGGACCATTCATGCATATGGCCTGTCTAAGGCAAAAGCTGCAGCCTATGAGACAGGTCAGCAAAAGCCACGTTAGACCAACAGTGCTATAAGAATACCTGGAAAAGAAAGCAGCTCTACAGCAAGGTACACACCTCAGATTCTTTAAGTCTATTGGGAGCTAAGCTACACCCAGGATCCAGTGAAGGTGTCACTTCCTGCAAGGAGGAAGTTAAATAAATAAATAAAGATCATGAAGATCAGTCTTACCCTCACTTATTTTAACCCTAGAAAGCTCACACTTGTGTCTTTCACATTTTTTTGGTAAGCTAACATATGCACCAACCTAATGTTTTTATTCTACAAGCTCTCTAAAAGCCTCTAGGACTAAATACAGCTCAAGTACAAAAATATCATGGTGTTTGACGTGAAAATGGAGGAAAAAATGCTCTTTCCTTTCAGAGCAATACTCAGATTTTAAGTATATTTCTATATGCCTTGGTATTTCATTTGGTAAATATCAGGGAAATTATAATTTTTCCTTCGTTTTTAGTAAAGATGAAGCAATTTCATTAACTTATTTGCCTTTCATCCTCAAAGCAATTTCTGTAGCACACATCAAATGCCAGAAGTAGATCAGAAATCTGTATCATCTGCAGACAAGGTGAGCAAAAGTGGTTTTACTTCACTAGTTTATGGCGTCCAACAAACCAAAGCTTTCTTCTTCGTAAATGGTGTTACAGCAAGAGTCAGTCCTACCAGATGAGATACACAACACAGGCTTTTGGCAGCAAAGTTTCCAACTATTCCTTTCATGATGTAAATTTCAGCAACACAGGTTAGAAGAAAGAAGTTAGCCCTAACCCCAATTTTCATATCTCAACTCTCTGGCCAGTGTATAACTACTTTAACCAGCAGTTTGCATCAATCTAAAATGGTTTAGAAACAAAACTACTGAATTTTCCATTAGTTTTATTATATATGAGCCAGATGAATGTAATTTGAAGACACTAATTTTAAACAAATGTGTTACAAAAATTTGCCTTTTGTGATTCTGCTGCCACTCTACAAGAAAGCAAGCGAGAGACAAGATATTAGAAAAACTCCAGCAAAAAAACCCCCCACAACTGCCCTAGAGAACAAGTTGAAGATAATTTTCTTCTTCCTCAGCTGTCAGTTCCATCCCAGCAGGACAGAAAAAAACACAACAAAACAACAAACCTGAACAAACACAAAAAGGCTAAAGCAAATCATCACTTCCCTGATGAATGTAAAAGGTTCTGAAACCAACAATTTAAAAACGCTTAGAAAACTGAAGGTTGTTAATTAGTGAATTACTGAGACATCATCCCTCTTGGCAGAAGTCTGTGCTGCACCACTTCTGTCAAACACCAGCTTACCTTATACCTAAGCTTTGAAGGACTCTACATCTCCAAGGAGGGTGATGAAATTATCTCAAAAGCAAAACAAGGAATTTCTTTCCATTTTGGCAATTCCAACCTTACTGGTTCTGCTGAGCACTCCAGCTCTACTTTTACAGACCTACCCTGTTCTTAAACTTAAAAGCAAATGCTTCATTTGGAGTATTCCAAAATTTTGATAACAGTATTAAATAAAAACCAGCAAATTTGTCTTCCACAGGGGAACAGAAATTCATTATCAGTAACTTACAGTTGGAACAAGTCGAATCAGAGATAAAATCTGTAGTGAAAACATTTGTAAAATGCCAGCTCCCAACCTGCCTGATCCAAACCTGCACCCAGTTTTGCAAAAGGCTCTTTTCGAAGCTAACAGAAACCTCCAACCACCAAGACTAACATTTCATTTTGAACAGCCTTATCACCTCTCTGTATATCGCATGAAATTCACATCATCAAACAGCAGACAGTGTCACAAGGGAGTTACTGAAAAGGTATTAAGGCAGAACACTATGAAGAGCTACTATCCCTTGCAGTACTGGCACGGGCAGACATGGGTTTCTCTTCTTCTGCAGTTTGCCCTTTCTCACTGTGATTTCAACGAATCCTTCCTGCACTCTCCTGATGCTCTGAATGCTCCAGAAAGTACTTTTTCATAAACGAAAGCAAATCTAAAGCAGAGATTGATCTTACATTATAATCTTTCTAGGAGAATTCTACTTCAAGTAAGGTACTACTTATCAAATAATTAATTTTAATATTCCAGCAATAAGATTTTTTTTTCTTTTATGTTCCAATCTGAAGACAAGAACAAATTCAGTAACAGAACATCAACATTAATTTAAGAGAAGATGAAAAATGACTTAACAACCCTGCAGCAGGATAACATTCTATAATAGGTCATGGAAGCATAAAATTTTCAACAAATTCATTCCTGTACCATGGTATATTCCTGCTAATAGACCAGGGCACAAATGAAAGATTGTTAATACCTTGCTGCACAAACTTATATAGCAGAAAAAAAGCCAACTTTTAAAGTCTGTGTCCCTAACCAGCAGTAAAACTGGAAAAAGAGGCAGGAAGCCTCCTACTTGCTTTCCCTTGAGCAAATGGCAGAAAATGAGTCGCAGTTAACCACAAAATTCAACTCCATATTAAGCTTCTATTTAATAAATGATACTCAATACTACCACAGAAAGGTTTTAGCAAGGAAAGTTGTACTTTGAGAGCCAGAACAGCACAGAACAAAAAAGGCTATGACAGTAATTTGCTACTAGTTTCACTCAGCCACGCTCTGAGCAAGCTACGGTACAGTTAAAAGTTTGGAAACTTTCCCTTCATTAACCCAGATACGCATTTTGTGAAGGTGCCCACTAGGATACAGCCTTTTGCTGCACACAATGTGAGGCATAATACAGAACAGAAGAAGAGTTTTCTAATACAAGGCATTACAAAAAAAAAAGTCAAGGTTTAAGACACAGTAAGTGCCGCACTAATGTAACTTGCCACCCCCCCTAACCCTTAGCCTTCCAGAGAACAGGAACCAAAGAGGGCAGAAGGTAACCCACACATATGCCAAGCTGTGTGCTTAAGGGTTTCCACTGAGAGTCTAAAAAGCAAAGCTTCCTTTTGGCTAAGCAACAAGGAAGGTTGGGTAGAAACCAGCAAGCATCTCAACCAGTGCAGCTAGATGCTCACACAGATTCTACAGCTACCCTGCCTCAGACTTGGTGAAGAACATGGGTTTTCTTCACCTGCTCAATAGTACAATCTCACACTGACTTATGCTTTTCTTCAATTTTCAGGTCTTGAATTCCTTAGCATTTCACTAGGAAAGGAGAAAAGGAAGAAAAACAGTTCTAGCCCTGCAGCTCTAGAAATCATTTTAAACTTCATAAATGTTACTCTAATCCTGTTTTACAAACAACTCATTTAAACAAGTGTTTTATAACCAAGCTTAAAGACTGCATCTCAATCACTATTCACATTTAAACAGGAAATTTAGCACTTACTGTTAATTTAAAAAATTAAATTATATCTACACACTTATATAAAATAATTAAGCTTAGTATTTGCCTCGTTTTGTGGGACACTTCTTTGCTAGCTTATCTGTCTACTCAATTTACAAGTACACCTGAATGCAAACTGGAATTTAATAGAAAGTTCACAAATACAGGAATTTAAAAATGATTACTTGGTTTAATAAAAAGTTACCTCAAATGCTTTGGATATTCCTTCCCAACACCCCTGTTTATAAATTAAAGCAAAGAGGTCAAGAAGCTAATAGTCATTCTCCCTGTTTCATAACAACATGTTAATCATTAAAATAATTAAAAGAAAACAAAATTAATGAAACAGTTTCTCTGCACATCCAGACGAGGTTACTCTAGCAAGAGGTAGTTTAGTATTTCTATGCATGTGCTTAGCCAGCAACTTTTACAACAGCATGTCTCATCTGCTTCTTTGTACCATCTGGTAGGTAAAAGCAATTCAAAAGAACATACACTGGGTTTGGCAAATTACTGATATCTTCCAATTTCTGAAGGATTATTTTGATTAGGAATGTGACAAGTTAACATCAAATTCTAAAAAGTGAAGCAACTTCATAATGGGAAATATTTAACATAAAATACAGAGTAAAAAAATCACTTCAGAGCATTTATCTAAAATACAGAGCACATATACAGAGAGAACATACACATAAAGAACATATACATACGTGTGTATATATTAATATAAACATACAGCAACATTTTGGTTTATTTCCCACTAAATAAGTATACACACAAAAATATGGTCCAGATTAAGACAGCTTTACTTTATTCCTGACTGTTGTGGAACAACACCATAGGGAAGAGAAAATGGTAAAAAATTTCAGTATTTTTCTATACACTGAAGAAAAATATTTAAAACCCTGCATAGATAAGAGCATTTAATTTGACATTGCTCAAGCATAGTCTAAGATGCAAGGCTTCTGAATAGCAACACAAACCATAAAATGTCATCTGTATGCACATCTATATGGGTAAATATATACTAAAACCCTACTTCAAATTTTGATACCTCTAGAATGGTTACAAACTTTTCTTCTTAACCAAACCCTTATCAAAATCCATGAAATGGATTCTGATTAATTTTACTAGAGTGCAATAAGGGTTACAAACTGTTCTCGCTCCTCACAAGAATCTTCAACTTGTATTGATATAAATTACATTGTCTGCTTAACATTTTGTTTTATAAAAAGGAGCCAGACTCATTTGAATACTTTGGCAAGCCTAAAGATAAAACAAGCTGCCATAACAGGATACAAGGTTTACTTCATTTTCTGAAGCCCCTAAAAGAGATACACCCTCAAGTCCTACTAACAACATTATCTGAGTCAAAAGTGAGTGAGTTGTTAAGTTTTACTCCCCTGTAGGTTAAGGCATGCTGTAATTTCTCAGGTTCAGGTGTATGTATGGTAAGTGTCACAACAGACTACTCATTCTCTCTCTGTAGGGAGTTACATATTGCAGCTTGCTGTGTAGAAGAGAAAACAGTTTTAAGTTAAAAACAAAGCTATTCCTTCTGCTCCTCTGCAAATGGACATTGTGCACTTTGCTATCGTACCTACAGAAAAGGCCCCAATAAATATCTTAAAATTCTTTTCACTATAAACTAGGGCATGGTCAGCAGAACAGAGCTGCTCACAATGTCAGATACTTATGCAGTACTAACTCACAGTAAATATCTTATAAATCAAGAGCAAAATAGCTTCCGTTCTGTCAAAAAGAGCTCAAGTGGGAACAAATACATGAAATCTGACCTTTACATCAAAAAAGCTCTTTTGATTACCACGAAGAAAAACAGGTTCTGTTAACAAAAGACTTCATCACTCTGCATTTCTAAACATGTTTGAGGAATATTCTTAAATATTTTCTCCCACCTGAGGCACACCAAGATCCTTCCAAAGAAAGAAAGAAAAGAGATGGAGCAAAATGCACCTGCTACAGCAGCCAAAATACATTGATTTGGATATTGTTGCCAGACATCTTGACTTCGGATTCAGATACTTTTTTTCAGTTTAGTTGCTCACAGATTCAAGGGCCCAATTAAAAAAAGTTACTCATAATGGAACCCATCCAGTTACCTCTGACTAGCAGCAGTCATGCATGAAAGCTATGATTTTAATGTGCTATTATCAAAACAAGTGACTCCCATTTATATCTTAAATGAAACCCTTACAGTTTCCAGTTATACAATCATTTTAACTCTCTTAAAATAATAATTACAGACATTAACAGAAATGGTGCAGAACAAAGACTACTTGAGGCCTTTTAAAATATTAACTTACCTTTGTCACCTGGGTAGATGTCCACACCCGTTATATGCTTCTGCATTTCTAGGATTATTTATACCTATTCACAGTTTTCTTTATTGCTTATTCAGCCAACTTCCATCTCAGATAAAGAGAATTTAACTAAAAGCAAGTGAATACCAAGTCCACTTTGAGCAAGCCTAAAGTATTCAAGATACACAAGTTTATTTTTGCATTTTTAATTTTTAATGCTTAGAGCTCCCCAAGACATCTATTGGGTGTTCATAATTTCCTCCCCATTTTTATGGGATTTTCCCCACATTGCTGGGCAGAAATGGCCCAATCCCAAAATATAAAAGGTCCTGTTACTTAGCAACTGAGAACAAATTAAGATGCTACCAATTTTACTTAACTGTTAATATACATAAATGTACATAAACACAAAGTTTAGAAAGCTTCAAGGTTTCCTCCTTATACATTAAGTTCATTAACCTTGTCCACAGTGAAATTTGCATGTTCACTTATACAAGTAACAGCCATGCTGTGGGTAACATTACTAGCCAAAATTACATAAACCAGAGCTTCCCTCCAACTTCGTCCCATGAAAAGTCTTAAAGCAAACTCTTGCATTATGCTCTGAAGATCATTACTAAGAGCTACTCCATAGACTACGGCTAGATTGCTAGTTGAGACTCAGCACTTCTGATCACAAGTGAGACAGAGCACCCAACTTGTGGCCCAAGAGCTCAGAACTGACACTCCGGACTCACCGCTCCCAAATGCTTTGGCCCAGTAACAGTCAGAGTTCCAAATAACTGAATTTATTTATACCAGAAGGTTCAGAGGTGGCATTACAGGATGGTAAAACCCCACACTAAGCTTCAAAAGTCAAGCAGTCTGAAATTGTAAAGTGTATGAATGAACCATTTTTGTACACTTCTGATCTGACCTCTATTTAAATTATTTACATAATGCATGCAAACAATCACAGAACTTCTCTTCTAGAGGATCCTTAATTTGCTTACTGGATAGAATAAAACAAGTTCAAAATGTGCAATCAGAATTTTCCAGAAAGCTAAGCTTTTTCTGCTAGACTCTTGACTTCATTTTAAGCCCCAGGAAAATTCTGAAGAGAAACCAGAAACAACTAAGTTCTACCCATTGTCTCTGCCACAGAATTCTTATATAACTTACGTTAGTTCTTCCTACTCATTATTTATTTTCAGGATGTTCAAATAGGTACTCTTGACTCCCCACTAGCAGAAGTATTCAGTACCCTTGTAGTTCCGTCAGCGTAGGGAGATCTGTACTTCCAGTGTTTAAGGTATCATAAAATGATATGCTTTGGGGGAGGGAGGTTAAGGACCGACTACAGACCCAAGGCTTCTCAGAGTTACTAATACCTGTGGATGTTTGACATTTGTGCTTTAGATGCACTATGTATAGTGAACAAGAATATCACCACCTCAACTCACAGAAACTTCAAGATGTAAATTACTTATTTTTTTGAACCACAGGGGGTTAATTACTTCTCTAAAGAAATTCTACAAAGAAAATAATTATTCTCTATTCAGGTCAATATGTGAATGCTGTATTAAGAATATACAGGTCATGACAATGTCCTACATTACTTCCTATTCAGTACAATGAACGGAGCACAGTTCTGCAGAAACATCCCTGTAGTGTTGCAACTAAAAATGTGTACCTATTTCTTACTTAATAGTGAGGGAGGTTACTCATTAGAAATACTAGCACCTATGGTGCGTGCAGAACCCCCAGCATCTTCAGTACAGGGTATCTGTGTAAAGGAGACATTTTCACCTCATGGAGCTTATCTAGATAATATTTAATGACCTGTGATTTAACCAGGAGATTAGGCCAGTACTCTCATGCTTTAATCCTTTATCATAAAATCTCTTTAATCCTTTTAGCATAATTAAAAGACAGTTATAATGCACACAGATTCAATTAATTATTACAGCACCACAACCTGTCTTGTAATTTCTTAAATCTTCAGTGCCAGATTCAGTCAACAGTTTATGCTTGCTGCAAAGGAAAGGAACAAAGTCTTACACACTCAGTTACTAGAGACGCAGTTATTCTGGACAGCTTCTCAAGAAAGGTCTTATCTGCAGTCCTACAGGCTTACAGATCTCCAGCACAGGATTCCCTAGCCCCCATTTATAGATATTCATCTGCTTATAATTAAGATCCAAGACAGATTCCTGCTCTTCACTTTCCATCTAGTCAATGCTACATGTAAAATCATTCATAGACAATATTAAAAAAAAAAATAACCCAAAGCAAACAGAAAGGAAACCCAAAAAGCCAGTTGCACTGACTAAATCTGCATGAGCAGTTTGCCCTCTGGTGCCTAACTTTGTGAGAACATACAAGATTCGTAATCGATATGTGACTTGTCAGATATGAAAAAAAGAGTGACTGGAATGTTTGCAGGCTGTACTAGAAACAGCATTGAAAGTTTTCTTAAAAAAATGTTCTGCATTAATTGCAACAATGTGATTTTATTCAATTTTAAAAGAGAAATAAACTGAACTAAAGATGAAGCGTCAAGACGAACAGAATTGCAACTACAGAATTGCCACGTATGAGAAAGAAGAGAACTGAAATTTCAGAATTTTGCCTAAGACTCATGAAAACTAAGACAAAATAAAGAATCAAAAGGTGCCTTTGGCATCTATTCTTCAAAGGTATAATGGCAGGTCTAAAAATTGTCTTATCACAGCAAGGGCCCAATAGCCGGAACTCCTTGCTCTGTGTGTCACACAGAGATGATGTTGGCCAAGCTACTTGGACACGCATCTGGTGTAAAAGCATAAATAGACAAAATCAAATTAAATACAGGTTTTCCAAACTAAGATTGCCTTCCTCCTTCATACAATCTGACACTAATCTGTTACACTCATTTCCTGCACTATCACTAATGCTATGTTAGAGTTGGGGGATGGTGGTGTGAATCGGTATTACATACAACCAGAGGAACAAGCTTCTATCCCAGAGTTTGGGCAATTTACTCAGCATGAGGGCTTTGACTGACTTTGAAGACAGCCAATTTGCATTTTAATCTAACATGTGCTAATGACACGCTTATTTCAAGCTGATTTGGAAGAGCAAAATACAGATATTACTCCTCAGAATGAGCTTTTTTTTTTTTTTTCCCAAGATAGAGCTCTAGATTTATCTCAGCTCCTTAAATGACCACTGCTACTGATTATCATGTCCATTTTATCTTCACGAACAGTCCAGTGAAGCAGGAAAATATTATCATCACTCAGAAACTGATGAGGAACAGAAGTGGAAGGACAGAAATAAAAAAATAATAAAAAAATTAAAAAGAGCAGCTTGTCTCATATCACAAAGAAATGCTCATTGACTCTGAAAAGAAAATCAGGTTTCAAGTTCCTGGCTAGCTGCCTACCTGCTAATCACAATTATTTCATATAAAATAGACGGACAATTGAAAGCTATCACTTACATGGGATTCTATCATCCAGGTCACGTTTGTCCTGTACACCTGCTTAACTAACAGCTTAAATCACCTTAAACAGCTATATTTCCCTTACACCTAGCTACTGAGCTAAAAGGTTTTCACAAGACAGGTTTTTCTTGGTCTTGCCTTGTGTATGCAAGGACTACTGAAATGTTGTCCAAGTCAATCACTGTGACTGTTCACTACACTTCTTCTCAGTGTCCTTCACTGAAGGTTCTTGGTGGACAGTAACTTCTTCCTTTGAAGTTGTACAACCATATAGAATGTGAAAGAGTGAAGAGAGACAAAAGGAAATGTTGGGGCTGGAACACAAGAAAGAATTGCAAAGTAAAATAAACTTCTAAAACTGTTGTATTTTGCTTGAACTCACCAGGAAGTCTGATTAATGTAAAGACCAGTAGAATACTGGACAACTTTTGCAACAATCACAAATATTGACGGCCATAGAGGTACCCTTTCCTGATTACCTGGAAGTGGTAGAACAATGAGTCCTTCTTCAAAGCCCCGTAGCATATAACCTCAGTACTCTTTATTTAGGAAGTGTTACTTCTAGATTCTTTCCGTTCTAAAACACATTTTGAAGCTAGCTCTGTTACCACCTGGAACTCCTTGCATAGCAGTACAACGAGAAAGGGAAAGGTCAGCTGCTAGCCCTGTACAATTTTCATGTGGCATTAGCGATTAGAATCTTCAAGCACATGCAGTCAACTCAAAAGATATCCCTGTGCATTCCTAAATATTCCACATGCAGTCCCTGCATAACACATCTCAAATGACAAACTAAATTTTATTTGCAAGATGAAATGTAAATCTGCATCCTACTTCTCAAAAGAAGGAACTGATTGTTTCTAAAATGTACTCACTGATACTGAAGAGATACTCTCTTCTCAGAAAGAAAGAGTTAAATATCCTCTTCTATTCCCCGAAGGCTGCTGGTCCCATGCAGAGGTGCCATGTTTTATTTAAACCATGCTCGTTCTCAGTAACCACTTGTTCTAATTGGCAAGGCAAGGCTGGGTCCCCAAAGCACACAGCTCGTTACATTCAGTTTGGATTACAAAAACACGATGAAACAAACTGCATCGAAATGTACAAATTAACAGCTCAGGAGTGCACGACATGGACATGGAATTAGACTGTAATATGGAACAAACTCCACAGGGAGGCTAAGGAACAAATCACTAGTGTCTCTATATACTCCAAATGAGCAAATACACAAAACAGAGCACAGACTTTTCTATAAATCAAGCAAATTGCTAAATGGGAAACAAAGAAAAACATTCCCTCTCCTATCTTATGCACACATTTAAGGAGAATGGAGTTACAAGAAAGTTTAATAAATTAAACCTGTGGGTTGCACATTCTGAATCGGTAACTCTGCTTTCATGCTGGCAATGTGCAAATATCATGGTAATTAAATCGTATTTCTAAACATTTCTCCTTTTTTTCACATCATCAAAGAGCCAATACACAAGAGACTAAATTACAGCTGGTGTTTCAACAAGTCATTTGGAAAGGTTATGAGTCAGAAGGTGAGCAAGATACTAACAAAACAGAAAGAAACTGGCTTTACCATAAGGAAGAAAACATACTAAAAAACAGACCTATGAAAAACTAAAAATAATTTAAGTCTGAGACAAAAAAGGGCTGAGATCTTTTCTTTGCTTGTAGCTGAATTTATACAATGGGACTTGGAATGCCCTGAGATAAAAGAAAACATATGGAAAATATCAGCAATGTCTTGTCCAGAGAGATGAAAAAAATAAATTAAGACTATCCTGCAGTATTTTTAGGTAGCCAGTGCTGAGAAAATGTCGTATTTTTGTTTGAGTGTAATTTATATTTTTAACAAATGAGCTCCAGACTACTAGACTGTGAATTTAGCAAGATGCAGTCCAATGAAACAGCCACTAATATCCTACAGGGTACGTTGCTGATAGGATTGATTGACTATAAAATGTTAAAGTTCTTAATTAAAAGGCATTCCATTTTCCTAGACTGTGTTGATGAAAAGATACTTCCAAATCTGACTGGAAAAAGCCCTACTAACTTGAAGTCAGTAATAGCCATAATGAAGAGAAAAACAAAAAACCTGTCCTAGCTCAATACACAGCATTTGAGTGTCAGTTGACAGTGATAGAAATTCTCTTTCTTTCTTCCATTAACAATTGCACAGAAATAAAAATACTTTATGGGCCTGTCTTCCATCAGTGCTTGCCTTTTCCCACTCTTCTATATAGATGAAGATGGGAGGAGGAGGAATGTAATTGAGAAAATTGAACTATCAGCTGAACCACTGGTCCTATTGACACCCTATGCTGCACTGCTGTGCACACACCTGAATACAACCAGGTCCCAGGCAGATGAGAGTTGTATCTTCCACACAGCATCTTTAATGCCTTTCTACATAATGCATAGAAAATCATGTCTGTATTGCCACCAAAGCAACATAGGAGCCCTGTACTCACAACTTCAATGCCATGATAGTAAAGATGAAGAAAAAAGTAGAATCCCACAAGTAATACTACACTAACTTCAAGCAAAATGTGATCTCTATTTAAGTCTTAAAACTCCAGCAAGCCTAGGAAGTTTCAGGTATCACTGTCTTCCAAACTTCCAATTTCCCTGTATATATTGACTATGAGGAACACACGGCAAAATAACAATGATAATTTGGTTGATGGTACTGTTTTTGACAGAAGTAAAAAAAATTAGTCCTAAGCTTAGATAATGCAACTATACTTGAGTAAACTCATTCTCCATTACTTTGTATTTCCCCTTCAAAACTTTAAGATACATTAGTGGAAAAGGAGGCAACTAAAAACATGAACCCTTTCCCAATCTTTTCACAAAATATTGTCCTGTTCTAGCAATGCAAACAGAGCTACTACTCAGAACTTTTAAGCTGCAGAATAACTACGTATACTAACAGAGTAAAAAGAAACTTTGGGGTCAGCAGTGCAAATCAAGCTTATAAAAAAAAAATAAGCCCAACTAAAGCAATTTATTCAATTCTTTTTCTTAATTCTGTTCCATGGTGATTGACTCTCAAGTTGAGCACACATCTCACCTTTCCAAGTATACTAACTATGCTAAATAGCTTTTCCCTACCTTCCCTTTCAAAAATTCTTTTGTCATAGAGTAAAAGTAATTAAGTGCATGCCAAGCAATATCTGTATCTGGAATGTTATAGATCATTATTAGCAACTGCTACAGAAATTAGAAATACCTTTGTTGCCACTATGACCAGCTATACAATTTTCCAAAGAATCACTTAGCTGCAAGCCTGACTGTGTAATGGAAGTTTAAGATGAAACTTGACTACTTTCAAGTGCTAGCCAGTAAGCATTGGGTTTTGTAGTCAGCACTCCATGTACTTCAAAACACAAAGACAGACATGAATAGAGAAACAAATTCTAGCCTAATGAAGTAAGAAATTGAGGCACCAGTTTCCATTAGGAGCCAACAAAGGGAATACTACACTGAAAAAGAAATATTTTGTGTACAGATAAAGAAAGTGAGTACTCAGTGCTGGTTTCATACTTCCAAAAACGCTTGCTGCTTTTCTAACAAAGTACTAAAACATGTGGATTCACATCAGAAACTACAAGGATATGGAAAATGCAAACCTAACAGATTTTGATCATGCATTTAGGAATGAAAGCTTTATGAAGAGCATATTTTGCCATTTATCATACAACAAGCATAGAGAAAAGATAACATCTGAACGAGCAACATGCAAGATGCACTTGTCGAGAAGGTTTCCAGTAAGCAGGCTGAAAGCTTGACTGAGGATCAAGTTAGCAACTCATTAAAAGCAAAATCTAGTTAGGCAGGAATGCTGATTTTTGCAGTAGGTATTATTACTGCCAGACAAAGCAGCATTCTAAATACCTCCCAGGATTTACAAAGACTGAGAGAAGAGGAAATTGCTTTATTGAAGTGACTCTCAAAGTCACAAATTCCCCCATTTTGTGAACTCCAAAAACTGTGCATGTGACTTAGGCCATGACAAAACAAAGGTCTGCTCAACAAAGCAGAAGGGTTAAGATGCACAAAACCATGAAATAACTCTACAGTCAAGACACTCATTTCAGTAAACAGAAAGAGCAGCAAATAATCTGATATGTCTAGAATCTGATGATACACAGAAGCTAATTGTCAGGGGGGCTTTTTCTCTCTTCTCCCCCTTCCCCCCCCCCCCCCCCATCAGATCTTTCAAATTCAGGAGAATAAAAGATTCTATTGCCATTACAATATTTCATAACCTGGCACAGAGCTAAGCATATGTATTGAAAATAGATATGTAGTTCCACCAATACTGATTTCCTACTTCAATAACTGGAGATGAAGTCTACCGTTTTTACCCAATAAGATGCCAGTGTTTACAACACCAGCATGATTTCGAACTAAAAATAAAACTAAACTAAGAGCTGAGGTCTCTAAAACTCAGAAAATTCTTGGGTTATAGAGTTGAAGTATTTTCTCAAATTCAGTGACGCTGATCTTGTGCCTCAGAGAACACAAATGCTGCATAGCTGGATTAAGAAGAGAGATGGACATCCATCTCCAGAAGTTTCACTTACACCTTCAGACAGAAGGCCTGTGAAACAGATTCACAAATGCATGAATATTCCAGTCATCATTTCATCTTCTTCCAGTTTCCAAAGTGCATCTCTCCACCAAACCATCCAGTGCTACACAACTGACAGCCTCATACACTACTAATTAAGATGAAATCTCCTTCCTGCACCACTCTTTCCAAAGCTGATAGTTTCAACACTAATGAAACTTTCTAGACTCACAATCAAACGGGATTAAAAGCAGACTGCATTTTTTGGGGTGATTAAATTAGAAATACTAGCTTTAACATTTTCTGTATTTAAATATTTGTTCTTAGTCTGCTAGAGTTTGTTCTGTGACTGTTCCCAGAGGTTCCAATTAAAACTGAGTTCTTAAGGTACCAGGTGTTGCTTCCATGAATGTTTGTAGAATTGCTGCCTGAAAGATCCTACTTTATAGAAGCGGCTTTTCAAAAGTACACAAGCAATGTCCCTACCTTGAGATTAAAACTTCCATAAACCTAATGAGAGCGAAGACAGATTAATAGAGAGCACTTCTGAAAAATTTCACTTACCCACTTACCACTGTCCTGTATTTTAATCGCTCAAATTTCACAGTTTATGGTATTGAAAGAAGAGAGGTTGCAGTATCAGGGAAAGATGTGGTGTTACCAAAGGAGATCTCTGGCAGAATTTGCATTTTTTTTTTTCACTTACCACCCTATATTCTCATTTAAAAAAAACCAAACCAAACCAAACCCCCCACACTATTCCATTTGTATTCTGAATGTGCCAGAAGTCTGAAGCAGCTATGCCTTAACCATCTGAAGAGCAAAATTATTTGAAGCAATATAATACATACGATTGCACTTGTACTGTACCTAGAGACTTTGAGGCATTGATAGCACATGGTAAACACTGATCTGGAGACAGAATGTTGCAAAGTACTTTGCAGAAGTACAATTAACTTGAAATTATTTCAAAGAGGCTCTTGAATATTTCAGAGTCTGATGCTTCTATAGGGCTTAAATAAAATAAGTCAGATATTCCTTCTTGGAACAGGCAGATGCGGTGAAGAGAAGGCAGAGGGCTTAAGAGGAGAGCCAAGTTCAAGCTCCACTCCAGTATTTATCAGCCTCTATGTGCAAGCCAAGAACTAGTCTGTGGCAAATGAACAGCAGATCTGTGGTTGTATAGAAGAGCTCAGTCAAAACTGGGCTCCTCTAAGCAAAGGGTTGCACATATGTGTGCAGTATGCAGCTCACTCCTGCTACAGAAAGCTGAACAATATAACCTCAATAATAACCTGTGAGATGTATTGCTGTGTTTAATACAAGATAATGTATTATCCAAAATAAGGAAATTTCAGTCTCCATGCTACATAATCTGGTTGCTTTTGCTGTTTGTTTCATCTTTGGGCAAGCAGGAGTGAAAATTCACTGAATTCGTATTGAAAATAAATTCAGAAATCACAAGCGTTTGGTCAAACAAGAAGGCAAACTCTCAACCCTGACTACTGCCCTTTGCTTCATTTCCGTGCTGATGAACATCACAGACACAAAACTATGATCATTTTTCCCAGGGGATGAGGACAAGAGGAAGGGCAGAAGCAAAGAGCTCATAACCATGTATTTACAAACTTTCACATAGTTCAGAAAGTCTGCAAAACAAGATAGAAATGTTCCACATATATTGCAGTGTAAATCCAACAATGTTTTCACCTCTTGCTGACCTGCTGCCCCTCTCCCTGATCTATACAAAAAGGTAATGCTTACACAAATGTAAGGGGCTTTGCCCTGTGTGTGTCTGAAATTAATTCTTTAATAAATAGGAAAACTGGACTCTACCCCTTCCCTCTTAAAAAAAAAAACCCAAATCCATAAATAATTTAATAAAGTTACTAACCTTTTTCGTTGTGTGGATTTCTTTTTTCTAGAATAAAAGAGAAAGGAAACAACGATCAAGAGAAAGAATAATTCCAATTTTCCCTTGCATAGAAACCTACTGCAATACGTTTGAATCAGTAAGTTGCCATATTAAAAGTGAAAAAAGAGAAAACATTTTCCCACATCATATCTCTGGAGTATCTGGACTGCTGAAAAACATCTTTCAACAGCTTGCTTGCCTACAGTCTTGCTATTTGCAGTGGTTACATTTACAGAAAAAGAAGTATACCTCTTTCTATTTCTATACTGTGGCTGCAAATCCATTATAAAAAAGCATGCTAAAAATACTCCATGGACATTAAAAAATTGATGACATTGAGAAGTTTTGAGTTACCACTCAAACAGAACTGGTTATTTCAATGCTGCTTGTTGAAAGAACCACAGTTAAGAACTAAAAGACAGAGTATATTTGCCTTTTCCCACAATACTTGGTTTTGTTTCAAGATAAAGTAGCTTTCTAAGTTACTCAAACACTTTAAAAGTCTTAAACAATCTAAGTGAAGCCTTGAAATTTTTTAAAAAGTAAGCCACCCCCCACTGCAAATCACACAAATATTTTGGTATGATTTTGTATTCTTACAACATGAAAAACAATGACCAGAGTTAACGGACTCCAGGAGAATTACAGAATAGAAGCCAAGAACTTTTCTTCTTGTTAAAAACAACCAAACAGTAAAACCAAAATAAAAGATGCTTTGCTTAATGCCTGGTCTGCTGGCTGTGAAGTTTTGGGTATTCTATTTACCTCAGAATATAAAGGGAGGGCTATTTTGATATCTCATTATTAGAAAATCCATATTTCTGAGGTACCTGAACATAAGTTGTTTATAGTGCTAACATGAACAGAACAGTTGTACTGAGTCAAATCAAAGACCTAGTAGCTTGCTTTCAAGCTGTGGCCAGCAGGTAAAGAGTACAAGGGCAGACTTGCACTTTCTCCAGTATACCATTTCCAGTGATCCATGGCTTTGGAAAACAGCCAGAGAAATACATCCATAATTTTTCTGAACAGCCTTTGACAATCTTTATTTCCCATGTGCTTGTTTATGACGCAATGCTGAGCACAAGATCTGAAAACTACAAGTTGAAATCTATTTTTGGTAAAAAAATAAAATAAAATATTTAAAAATCTGAAATAGCTTTAAAGTTTAAAAGAAAAAAAAGTCTGAACTTTTTAATATTTCCTCTCTTCCCCCAAGAGAAATTAAAAATCATGAACTATGACAGTAATTTAATTACAATTAGAAATGATTTTATAATAATAAATAAAAAAATTAGAAAGGTGTAGCTAGAGGATGAAAACAGGAAAAGGTCAATAACAATTCCTAACATTTTACAGAGTAGCAATGACCTTGTAATAAGAAAACTATACGCAACAACTAGAATTACCTTACTGATGAGCTACGGATAATTTAATATTCAAGGACTGCAAGTTAAAAAGAAATAGAACAAGATGTGTTCCATAACAACTTTCAAATTTTTATCCATTTTTTTTCATTTTTAACCATATTTCAGAGATTATCAAAATAAATCCTACAAAATTCCAAAATACAATTCAGACTTATGCATTTTGAAAGCTCCATATAGGAGCTGTACTGACAACAGAGCTCTGTAGTTCAACGGTGCTTCAGAGCTCTGTAAGCCTCAAGAACAAGGTTTGATTGTCATATTTACACAAAAATTTCTTGATTAGCAAATAAACTAAGCACCAAAGTGAGGAAAATCTGATTACACATGCACACTGAAGGAAGAAAAACCCATGCGCAAATCCCAAAGGAGATGCCAACAATGTGGTTTTGATAATCTAACAAAAACACAAAAACCTTTTACTGCACTTACCAGCAAAGCATTTGGAACAGAGATTCATAGTCTTGCTGGACCTGGGGCAAAAATAAAAAAAAAATAGAGCTAAAAAATTCATTATTACTCTAATCAATACAGGGAGGATTTCTGGGGAATGAAGCAAGAATATATAGGGTATGAACTTAAATCTTACTAGGAATCAAAGACAAGTGGCTAGAAGTGGCTGGACTAGGAACAGGGTCAGGGGAAGAGACTCAAATGGCAATCTCTTTCCAGTTTAAAGCCCTCCCATAATACAACTTCCACACATTTACTCATATTTTTAAATAAGCTTCCTTTACCATTCAATGTGTATGTTAAACACTCATCATTTGAACCTTTCTACTGCAATATGATAATAATGATAGACAGGAAGAGCCAATACATTCTACTAGAATATTAGACTCCCCTTGGCAACAGCTCTGCAGTCCTGACAAATCCGGAATACAGTACAGCAATGGAGAGATTAAATTCTTGCACTTATAAGGACACAGACAGATGTGCTCTTGGAAGTCTAACTGGAATGGCTTAAGGAGTTATTACCTCAGGCTGTTCATTACTACCTTCAGCTGCATCCAGAAGTAATTTAAAATAACCTGGCTGACTCTGCACTGACATGGACTACGATAGTTCATATGCTCCATTAGTGAGCTTTGAGGGCAGAAGCTTTCAGCTGAGAGAAAAACAGCTGGAGAATGACAGCAATCTCTTTAGCCGCCCAGATGTCTCCAAAGTGTTTGTGCAATTATGTCACAAGTGCTCACCCTCATAAAGTCAGTCAGCTCACAAGTTTTTAAAAAGTAAAGCTATAGACTTCCCCAGGGCTACCATGAAACTACTCAAAGCAATATAATGTGGGAGAACAAGTTTCTCCCACTTTACAAAGAGTTCTAACATCACAACATCTCCTTTACAAAGTGAACTGAAGAATATTCTCAAGAGCTAAGTGGTGAAATCTCTTTAGGTAAGAGCAACCCAGCTTCTGTGCACACTGCCCAGTATTTGATTTGTTCTGCATTCCTGAATTATATCTGCCATGGCATATAAGCATTAACATCATCCTGAGCAGGTCTGAAAGTACATATTGACAGGCAAGGTTGAATCAGAACTGGGTCTACACCTCCTCAGGGCAATCTGTAGCTGGAACATATTATTTAGCTAAATTAACTGCATCTTTATCTTTACAAATATGCATACACAAAACCAATTGAAACTACCAAAACAGTTGTTTTCAACGTCCAGGCAAACAGACAGAATTTTGAGACCTGCATCTTACAATATATAAATTATAAAAACCAAACAGTTTACTACCTCAAGACAAAAAATATCGTCAATTTTTTCAAAGCAATTTTATCAGAAACGAACACAACTGTCAGAATCACAGAATTCACACACACACACACACACACACACACCTGGGTTTGCAAATGGATTTTCCAGTAACAAAGTAAATCCAGACCTGGTCAATCATATCTCAGTTTTAGTCGCATCAAAACAATACAGATGTTTTTCAAATCATGCACATTTGAAAACTGCTTTACATCAGGCTCAAGAATTCTAGAACACAGTTCACTGCAGATATGAGACATAAGCACTTGTGAGCTATAGCAAGAGCCACAGACACATGAAAGCTAGTTTTAAATGCAAACAGCATGTGCATAGGAGAAAAGTTAATTCCCAGGAAAAGAAAAGCAGAACAGCATTTGTAGCCATACAAATACATCATCAAATTGGTATATACCCAAAGATTCAATATCTCTGTTGACAGTCTGCACAGATTATCTACCTTCAGAAGAACTGCAATTAAAAACAGCATGGTGAGTCAACACCTACAGCATTAGTGTGCTGCAGTTCAGTACTCACTGCTTATGGGTTAGACCTTCTGGAGCAGCTCAATATGCCAGGCAGGAGCTTCTCTGCAAAGCCATTAAACCCCAGGGGCAGCAAAGAAAAAGAAAGGCAGAGTTCAGATGGTTCATATTGATGACATTGGAATGGGCAATGACAAATGTTTTCACTGGTATAATCAACCTTCTCAGCCGTTAAATATCAACCCAAAGCCTCATATAATATTTACTTATCAGCACATCAACAATGGAAAACACACACACAACATACAGCTATGTGGAGAGAGATAAAAAAAAAAAAGACTGCCATTTACACCAAAACCCCCTAGATTTCCTGAAAGGACAGTGCTGTTGGACAAGTGACCTGGTGAGCTAGTAACTTCAGTTCACTGGTCCTTCCAAGGCATCACAAGTAAGTGTGAGGCTGCTACTTAAGATGAGAATCTAAACTTTGAGTGGGTTTTTTTCCTGTCTTTTACAGTCACTTATGTCACTGTAGATCTATCAACATGACACTAGAACTAAGAAAATGGCATTTTTTATTACAGAGACAGTAACACTGTGGATCAACAATCAGCCCCCGTTTGAAAGTGCAATATTTAAGTAGAGCAAAAGCCTTGCAAGGAAAATGCATTAAGCAGTTTACATACATCAAACTTACTAGGTATTATCTGAAAGTCATGTCAATATCTGCCAAGTAAAATGTATGTTTTACAGCCTTTGTTACACCGCGAATACTTTCTCTCATCACCAAGATTTCCTCTTTGCAGCAGGCAAGGGCTCTCTCATCAGTTAAAATTGAGCAAACCTGCATACTGCTGATTTCTCTGTGAAGTAAATCTTGTTAACCACATCACTGTTTTACAATAACTACTTCCTAGTGACCCCAGCATTCACCAGAAGCTTATACTGCCAGGCAGAACAGTCAAATGTGGACACACTAAGGTAGTTCCAAGATCTCCCTCACAAAAGTCAGCTTTATGCTTAACAGTACCTAACCTAGAATTACTACACTGTACACTTTATATGTACAACATCCTTAGAAAGCCAGCTTTCTACTGATAATTCACAATCTCCACTTGTACATAATTTAAGCTGATATTCAGGGAGACATTCATATTTACGGATAAATCAAGTCAAACAGAATGGTATTATCTCTGAGACAGAACATAAAGTAAAACCCTATTTGAAGGTACTTGTATCTATCAAAAAGAAATCATTTAACTAAAGAGTGACACAAAACTATTATGGAGATTGGAAATCACAAGGTGAAACAAGCTCAGAAGGTCAAGTGGCAGAGCAAGCTAGAGGCAGAATATAGTTCAAGTCAGCTGCAAAACCCCAGAGGCATGCAACAGTTCCACAGAGCTCGGTGTCTGAAACAAGTGTAGGTATTAAATATGCTTCCAATGCCACAGAAAAAAAAACCCAAAAAAACCCAAAAAAACCCACAAAAACCCACAAACAACAAAACAAACATTCCTTTAACAACACAGCCATGAAAGCAGCAGCAATGACATTGCAGTTTTGAAAGAGGACAAAGTTTACGGAAATGGCAAATCCTGTAAGTTGCAACATATTTATACCTTAAGCAATAAATAAATCACATATAATGATAAAAATAAAAAACACATTTGAGGCTATACAAACCATCTTCCCTTACTTACACTGTGGTCTCTACAAACCTTCATAGCAAAAGAAGCTATTTGAGCCTTTAGACAGATGCACACACACACACACCAGCGTCAGGTCCTAACTTCAGTGAGATCGACATCTGCATGTCCAGTTAAAGGTGAATAATGTAAAGTGACAGCCAGAAAGAGGCATTCAATATCAAAAATAACATACTTCAAATCCTATGTATTTATAAGTAACTACTTAATAAAACGGAAGAGACTATTTTCCCAATTTCACTTTCATATAGTACTTTCAATACATTCTTACAAATGGTGCCTTATCTACTCCACTAAAAGCACTCAAAGCTATTTACTCAAATTTACGCCCCACACTACTAATTACTTCTTTTCTTGCCATTTGGCAGTATACCATTGTGAGGTACCATCCAAATCAATGCACATTCCACTCCGTCTTCACTGGAAGTTTTTTTTACTTCTCCCTCTCCCAGTAAATGATTTTATCAATACAAAACCATATCTAGAGCATGAAGTTTAAATCCTAGCTATAAATGTCAAAGACAAGATTGTTAGATGTACAGTAGCTTATCAGAATGGCCAGAATACAATTAAAAAAAACACCAAACCAAAAAAACAAGACAACCTTAATCTGAAGGTTCAAAACCAAATTCCATGTGGAAATTCTGCACATTCAAAGAAAGTTAAAAAGAAATATGCAGGAATTTGTCTGATCTCAGGACTCTCAGCACTCAGTCTCCCTAATGAACACAATTTTCTGCCAAGAAACTTAAGATAGGCACACGTAATGTATGCTGAAGGTTTTGTAATAAAATCCATTTTCCAAAACATTTTCCAGTAGACTCTCAGGCACTTCCTAGTTTCCTCAACCCATATTTAAGGGGAAAGAAAAAAAAACCCAGCAAATCAGAAACACTAGAAACTAATATTTTCATTAAGCTAACTCCACACAAGTGCAAAAGGCCAATACAAATTGCTCAATTTCGTCTATATTAGGATTGTATTTGTATGTTTCCCACACTTTTTAATAGTGAACTAGTATTACTAATGTAGATGCTCACCAAGAATCGTGCAACTGCACCACAAGAAAACTAATAGAGGTACCCCAGTGCTTGAAAACGAACACCAGAATTAAGTTACTCTTGGAAACAATTTTTGTTCTGCTGCCTTTTGAGAATCAAAGAATAAGGAGTTTGGAGAAAAAATGCTTTCATACAGCATGCATGCATTACGTATTTAAAGATATTTAAGCCACAGATACTAATCAAGTATGACTGGAAAATCCCAGCTTCTGCATTTTTATTGGGAACAAGGTTTTCCAGCATATCGAGTAATAATCCTTTATGATTCAGAAGTTCCCATGACTTGGTAGCAGGAAAATGTACTTGCTTCAATGGCACTATAATTGCATTGGTGATTAAACACACTAAGTTAAATGCTTCTTGGTCCCCTTCCAGTACAGCAATTACAGTGCAATCACGGTGTCACCACAGTACAAACAGATCCTCACCCTTGAATGATACCTGTCTAATATTGTCAGGGGTCGAATGTTTGAAAAACATTAACTTAATGACATGATTCTTATTAATTAGTTAAAACTACAAAGAAGCTTCCTCTCTATACATTCAACGCATACTGTTTCATATATCTGGCAACTCAGAACAGCTATACATATGTTAAATCAATGCATTTATAGTACTGTAGTTAATGGCCTGGCACCATTTCCATTATAAAGCAATTTTCAAAGGTTTATAACTCTGCTGAAGAACTCACTCGGAGCTGAATCCTGGCACACAGCAAAAGCAAAACCATAGCCCACATAGGTTTACTTTCATCTAACCAGACTAGGATTATAGAATCACAGAATCAACCAGGTTGGAAAAGATCTTTAAGATCATCAAGTCCGACTTATTAAAAGAAAATTAATCCAATTCTGTATTTCCCTTTCACTTTTCATCATTCGCTTAGAGCACGTAACACTTCACCTTGTACAGGAAGATTAATTAGACTGTGTTAATAAGACCTTCAATCGTCCTTTGAAGGTTGTGTATCCTGTACAATAGTTACTGAAGAAAGCCATTTCACTTCTCTAGATCAGGAGTCATCTCACTGGTTTCATATATGCTCCACATTTAACATCTGCAGTTCCTCCTTAATTTATTATCTTGCTGTGGGAACATCGGCAAGGGATTTTTAGACATTTTAAACAATTATATGTATCTTTATGACTGGGGCAGCTCAATTATTCTTCAAGAATGATGTATGCCAAAGTCTTTTCAAATAAAAGAACAAAGTGGAGTACATCAAAACCAGGTAGACCTGTAGAGAACTTGACAAACAGAAAGAGATTTTTAAGCAAACTAAAATCTGAAATTAAATATCCCATAAATGCAGTCAATGTGATCTACTTCATCAGCTGTTCCTTACCCACATGCTCAGTGATAAGAATTCTAGCTTAATAAGAAAAGTGATATCAGTAAGATTTTATAATTATTACTAAAGGGCACTTTTTTTTGCTTGGAAAATACATTAGTATTCTGGTTTGGAACTCCTCATTTTCACCACAAACAATTTAAGTGTTTCTTATCATTTCAACATTTTTGATAAGCTGTTGAAAATGATGCTTCAGTTAGTGAATCACATGTTCATAAGGACCTCATTATCCTGACCTCAATATGAAATCAAATGGAGGGTAAACTTTATGCACAGCAGAGCGTACTAGTGCAAAGCCCTTCTGGCAGCTTTCTACACTCAAAACATACACTGATGCATCCCAATGAAGTAGCTGCATCCTGATTTATTACTTTTTATCAGTACCTGCACTCAGCACTCTTTTAAAACCTTATGCACTTTTCATGCTTTAAATATACAGACGCTGAAGTGCTTTGTTGACAATAAGGCCAAAGAGCACAAATATACATGAGTAAGAGGGGAAAATGGGGAAAATACACAGTAAAAAAGTAGCTCCTTATTCTTGCAAAACATATCATGGGCTCTGACACAAAAGCACTGATAACAGTTTCAATTCAAAGCCTCCTCCAACAATTCATATTATAAACTGCAAAGAATCCAAAGCATCTAAACTATGTAAGACAGTTTGTAAGAATGCAGGTCTGACTCAACTGGGTTTCTAGCTGAGCTTATAAAGTTGGTACCCTCCAGTCAAAGCTAAGTGCTTCATATTGTCAGGAATACATGCCTCCACATTTTCTTTAAAAAAAAAAAATAATAAAATAAAATCTCAGCGACAAAATCCTATATCAAACATTCCTCTGCAAGTCTTCAAAAATCTTCTTCACAAACATGTGCTGCCTACTATCTGAAAGACAGTAAAAACTGAAATACTAAGTACTAACAGAGTCCAAGAGGCCTTTAGGAAAGTAGAAATAAAATTTGAAAGCTCAGATCTACCCGCCTTCCATCAATTCCTCAAGGACATTATTATTTATGTGCACTGTAAGCAATAACTAACATTGCCCTATGACAACACAATCATCATCTTCAGATTTACAATGTGAAATCACATTATCTTTTCCTTCAGATCAGACGCTCCAATGCTCCACAGATAAGCAGCAGTCAAAACCCCATTCTATTTGTATTACCCCTTTTACCATAGAGTAACAGATACTAAATAGTAAAACATTCTTAGAAAAAACAGAAGCTGGAAGAAACAAATACAATAGCAGTAGGAGTACTTAAGTTTTTTAAGTAAAAAAAAGCACCTTAGATACTCCATCCCAATTTTTTTTTTTTGGGGGGGAGGAGAAGGAGAGGGAAAGGGAAAAGTTAGTTGCAATATACTGATTTTAAACGTGCCCATTTCTGATCTGACAATAATATTGGTTGCTGCCAATATTATTATATATTCAATCTTTTCATTAACTACAGTGAGGTTATAGCTCTTACCTTCTTGTATTTCTGTAACAATACAATTTGGTTCAAATAGGGAACAACTGAAGAGTACTAAAACTGCTTCAAAAACAGAATGAAAAACTTCCATTCTTTTAGTAGACAGTATTCTGGTCTTTGTCATTTTCTTTGATTACATTAATGATTAATCAAAGATAACATGCACCTGACTCACTGAATAAAACTGCGTTTTATTGATTTCTTCCACAGAGAAAACAAACTCCTGAAAACAAACACCTGATGAAACAATAACTTTATGTAATGGGGAAGCTGACTGTGTTTGTCTGCATATTTAACTTTCCATGTGCATGCCGTGGTTTAAGTAAATAATGAAAACAATAAAATGAAAGTATTTTGAATCATAATATGTAAGCTTTGTTGATAACTACAGAGATGCCTTTAATTTTTCTTCTACACAGAAAATCTTTCCCTTCTCTTTCACAGCTGTGGTCACTACCACAGTCATGCACTGAACAAGAAGTCAACATCATCAGGTATATCCTACAGACACTGAAATAGAATGAGCGTGGTACACAAAAAAGCAACACCGACCAACCATACAAGTGTTGCATTTGATCTTACAGCAAACAGTTTGCTTGTTATGGAGCAGAACTAGCATTTTTTACACTACATTATTCTGGGTTTATCCTATTTTATTCCACCTTTCATCTCTCGATACCTTTTCAAAATATATGTAAAAACCTGCGTTTCTTCAAATTCCAAAAGGAAAACATCAATTCATTCCCAAATAGTCAAGACTGGGTAGCTAATATATCTAGCTATCTTACTTAAAACATCCAAAGTGCTGGGGACCTTGTCAGAGGCCTCAATTGTTTTGCTTCTGACCGTGATCAAGAACTGTTTTGTCTTCTGCAAGTTCAACTGCAGCATGCCTGAAAATTGATCCCCTGCATTCCAGAATGAGCATCTGTAGCCAGGGAATTACTCTGACACATGAAAAGGTTCCGAAAAGTGCCCTTACCTATATAACCTGCCTGTTGTTATGCATTTAAACTGAGGAAAGGGAAACTCCATTCTTCCAGCTGAAGTATAAGGGACTGAAAAATAAGCATCACAAGACTACACCATCTGCTATCCTGTCAGACTGCACAGCTCTCAAATTATTTACTAACAGAGGAGATCACACAAACTGAAGCTTGTATTAAGTCATGAATAACACTGCAGTATGCATTTTTGCTTTCAAATTTTAGGTGTTATCTTCTAAACAGAGAGTAGAAAACAAAGTTATAAAGCGTGGACATCAAAAACTACAAGATTGAAGACCTGACATTTTAGCATACTTAACCTCATAGGCTTAAAGGACTCACTACTTGAAAATTATTTTAACTTAACACTCATCATGCTAAAAGTTTCTATGCTGCTACTATTATCCCTGACACGGAACAAAACACTGCATGTAATTCCTTATGCTGTCAATCAGTAATGCTCCCAGTCTAATACAAACATATACAAACCATCTCCAGGCATGTTCCAACTACCTCCCATCAAACCTGGAGACCCCCAGAATTTGTTAAATTAGAACTGGAAGCATGATCATGAAACCCTATTGCTTATTTACTTATCAGCTGAAAAGGCAGTCAGATCTACAACAGTATTCTCTAACCAGAACTCAAATTGCATTTTTTTAAAGGTATTAGGGTGATTGAGTGAGAAATACTGCAACTTAAAAAATCTCTTTAAAAAATAACACATTTTAAGCATTCTTAAAATCACTTATTTTCCCAAGAGAAGTTCTTGTATGAGCTACGTATGGGTATCCAAGAAAGATCAGCTGTGCTCCAAAGAGTTCTCCACTAACAGAGGGGGTTATTTAATCGGAAATATTCCACCTGGCTCCTCTTGGGCACAGCCTACGAAGAACTGGCAAACTGGT
>JBCJKH010051130.1:0-22350 GCA_039877255.1 Loriculus beryllinus
GGGCTTCATCCGTCGTCCTCCATACCAAAGGGGCTTTAACCGCTTGGCTTGCTTAATCGCAGCACGTTTCACACTCGTGAATAACCTGGGCAATGGTGTCCATTGTTGAGTCCACCCCTCGAACATGAGCCAGTCTGTATGTTGCATCTCTGTCCTGATGGTCTGAGGTGTCATGGACCCACTGAGCCAAAAATAATTAACCATTATGTTGCCTTTTTTTTTTTGGTGAATTTTGGTACAATTTTTGAGATGTTGGTAGTTCCAATTTGTGCTGCCACCCTCCTCTGTAACTCTCCTGCTCTGGTGTATTGGCACCTTATTATCAGATTGGCTATATACAGGACGATGCAAGCTTGTGTATGCAACAGCAGGCAGTAGGAAAAGGGTAGTTAACTGTGCATTGATGTCTTGAGCTCAAAAGGATGGAATGTGTAGAGAGCTAGATCCAAGATGAGTTTTGGTGGCTCAGGTTCTGCTTGGGGAAGAGAGGATTCAAAATTATAATTGCTTTTTAAGTTTTTTTTTCCTTGTACAACTAACTTTTGGATGGAAATACAGGATGAAGCTAGCAATTGTGAAACTAACAGCCCCATCTAGTTGTGCATGTTGATGTGGAGCCAGCTAAGCACTCTAGGCGATGCTCATAACATTAAATCCATAAATAGTCTTTTGGAGGTAAATGAAACTATGTCTTAAGATAAGCATGTGTTTAATTGCTTTGCTCAGAGGGAGATGACTACTAATCTATGTAATTACATGGAATTGTTACTGTTATCTGTATGGCCTTTCTTACTGTTGTCATACTCGTTTGATCTTGTCTTGTTAGATACGAAGTTCTTTTCAAAGGAAGTGTGTTGTATGTGTGTACAGTTCATAAAGCAAATGAGCTGTGCTAATGGTAATTCCTTTGGCCTCTAATAAATGATCATGGCATACAAGTGTCATTATAGCAAAACTGAGTAAACCAATTTGTTTGCAGGCAATAAATAATAGACAAAGGGGAGTAAGAAAGCTTCCTGTATTTACAGTCTGTCTTCTCCTGATAAAAGCTCTCTTATTTTCTGTGTATTTGCAGGGATTCATAAAACATTTTTTTACATGGAGAGGAGCATTTTGAGTACCATTGCTCCCATTTGTGTTTCAAACTAATGCTATATTAGAACTGATAGATTCAGATACTGTTGCATACAGTAATCTAGATAAAGTTAGATGTGATCCATCTATGCTTCTTTTTTTAGCCAATGAGAGCTAAGGGAGGTAAGCCAAACCAGCTTCTCCTCATTTTGTAACATGCTGCCACAGGTAGTACTTACTTTGTAAACAGAGAGTGTTGTCAGAAAGAGAATTTGGTATGCTGCCTCTTCCAGCTTTTGGCTGGCTATACTGTTATGTTGAAATGCGCACAGTTAGTTTAACAACTTCAATGTAAAATGTAGTTTATTATGTTCTTAGCACTCCTCTATTTTTTTTGGAATTGACAGCTGAACATCTTGTCTTTAAAAATAATATCTCCCCAAAAAGAGAATTTGCTTTATTTAGTCATGACATTGTATTCAGTCATTTCCAGCATGGCATGTTATATTAAAATACACAATTGAGAATGTTTTTTGCCTTAAAAAGGAAGTAAAGAGACACTTGTTCAGACTACATTGTGGATATATGTTTTTTCAGTCACTTATGTCAACACTTTAAACATGTTTTATTACTATAATTACATGTTGCTGATTAGGATTTCTTACACTGCTATTGAACCAGTTGCATGAAGAGCTTCTACAGGAGGTTGGAAGTTCCTGGTGTTTGATAATATGCTCTCAAGGGCAGAGTGGGTGCCTTGTGTAATAAATGAATTATGTGAAAACTGTATATTTATTTTTGCTGGTGGTGAGTGACAGGATTTTTCTTAAGGTCTGTATTATGTTTTGATTGCTGTATTAATGTAATAAAGATTATTAAAGTAAATGATAAGTCTTACGGTTCTCACTAGGAGTTTGCACTCATATATGTGGTAGGAAATTAATCTGGTTTTAATTGCCTGTGAGTCTACTTCAGATGTTCCTTTTTGTAAGGCTGATCTCACATAAATATAAATCAGTAACTGCCTGTTCTTTAATTATGTATTAGTGTATTGTACCTGCATACTAAATGAGAATATGAGCATCTCTAGTTACGGTGTGTTGGAGGTCATTAAATCTTCTCTCCTCTATGAAGTTTAGTAGCACTGCGTTTCTAATTACTGAAAAATGTTCGGTGTTTGTTGCTTGGTTTAGAGCAGCTATGTTTAGCTACAGTAAGATAGTCATTCAATAAGTAACTCCATGGGGATTTTTCACAGTATGGAAAACAATTGCTATAAAACATCCTACAAAATTGCAAAAGTATTTCTTAAGAAATCTATCATTGTAAATAACTTTGAGATATTTGAATGTAAAATTAAAAATTGAGTCAACTATTTGTGAATATTTTTTAGTATTTCATAAAAGCATGGCTGAATTCTACCCTTTTCCCAAAATACTGTATTAATTTCATGAAAAGATGACTAATGTAACCTGCATTCTCAGTAGCAGTGTCTCATCTTCCCTTGCCACTTCACATTTGACCTTTTCCCTCTTCAGGCAGAAATTATTTCTGCTAAAAGTAATGTAAGATTTCTAGAAAGGACACTGAAATGTGTTGGAACCAACTGATTAACAGAAAATATTTTTATTGGCTTTAGGCTGTCAGTTGTAAGACTGAAGCGAGCAGAAGCGTACCTCTGTTTAGCAATGACTGTTTTTCATGAATTGTAAGGATAAACTTTACTAATATTGTTGTTGCCATACTGCAGATATTGCTGTAATATAAAGTAGGAATTTGTGCCAGCACATTTCTCTTTCTAAAAAGCATTGTAAACAAGGCTGATGGTCTAATCCCTGAACATGATTTCTGGCTAGTCTCTATTCATATAGCCATTTATGTGATTTGTTTGGATACTAGTAAATCTTGAAATGACTGGAACAAGGTCTGGTTGATCAACACAATACAAAAATGATATATGCAAAGATAGTATTATATCATGGCATGCAAAATCTTTTAATACATCATAATATTAGCAGACCTAATTAGCATCCGGTGCAAGGTACATAGCATCAGCCAAGGTCTGGAGATGGCTAGAATCATGTGGCTTTTCGGATATGCTAGCCTACAGCACAGTGTTTTGTTGCTACAGACAGTCCCTTGACAGTGCATCCTCTGCAGTGGTCTGTGCTTCTGAGTGGAACATCCCTTTTGATAACACTTAGCCTACATTCTTGCAGTATGTAAATGAGGCATTATCGGCATGGTGTTTGACTTGGCTGTGTTATGGAAGCAAATGGTGCTTCATAGGTTAAGATGAACTGGTGTGATAGGGGTATAAGTCTTTGCACAGTTGCTCAAACTCTGCTTCTAATGATTTATTCTGCTCATCAACCAAACAATCTGCAAATAGAAAATAAGCTAAATTACAGGGTACCTGTGGCAACTCTGCATTGCATTTCTTTCCAGCTTTGTCCTGAACTGTTCATATCCTGAGCAGGAAGCAGATAGTTGGCAGGCATGACCTTTTCAAAGAAATACTGATCCTAGAGCTGAAGTAACAGAGCCTGGGTTCACTAATATCAGAAGGAAAGCTGGTAATATGTCATGTTTTACTGAACGTGCCCCGAGCCCACAGTTCTTAAGCACTGCTGTCTTTGAGAAAAAACATATAGCATAGTGCAGCTGGAAGACAATGTTGTCTATTAATCCTGGTGAAATTTGGAAATATGAATAGCTGATTTTGATTTATAAACTTTTTTCTTTTTAAAAAAGTGAAGAGAAATAGCTATAGAGTATATGTTTAATGTACAAGTCAGCTGAGTTTCAGTATCCTAAAGAACAAGATCAGTTCTGTTAATCATATTGACTTGCTTCTGCCCAGTTCTATGGGGGGTACTAAAAAATAAAAAAGCACCCCAGAGCACATGTCAGTTTTGAACAATTGAAGTAACTGGTAATGACAAATGAAGGGACCAAAGGACAGCACTGTGGCCTTTGCATACTATGACTTAGACTTCAATTCTGTGAGTGTTCAAGGCCAGGTTGGATGGGGCTTGGAGCTGTGCGGTCTAATTGAAAGGGTCCCTTCCTACCCAAACCACTCTATGATTCTGTAACGTTGTACAGAGTATGTAAATAAGCATCATGTGTTTCCAGTTCTATCCAATGGGATAGTAGTGTGGATTTGTCTTGGGAGGGAGCATGCAAAACATTATGGTTGGGGTTTTTCTTGCTTTTTTTTTTTCTCATACCTTTCTTATGAAATTGAAATTCTGTTTACATAGTTTGTAGAAAATGTAGTGCTTCATGATGTTTGGGAGCTAATGTTTCCTAACAGATCATAAATGCCATGTTACTTTGTGTTTCCATATATGTAATTAAAGCATTAACCTTTGGATGGTGAGTTTTGGGAAACCTCTTTTTAATATGTCCAGATCTGAGTTACGAAGAGTGAAATTAAGGACTAGCTCTGAGAAGGAGAGAACTTGCTGAGTTAGTTACTGGAAATAATGTTAATAAGCTTATTGTATGAATAATGTCAAAACCAAATGGGAGATTTTTCTCAGATCACTGTCTTTGACCTTCTTTTCTAGAATAATAATAATGTATTGGATAGCATGTAACTTTTCTTGAAATATCCATAAATTAACTAGTAGGGAATATTATAAGGAAAAATACTATGAAAAGAAAAGTAGTGATAGAATTTAGATGAGTATAGTTTTTAATGTTGAAGGTAAGTTACTCCTCTTAACAACAACAACTTCCATTCATAATGCAGTTGAATTAGTAGCTACATGTAACTTATGGTCTTGTGGCTACACTTCAGCCAAAGGTAAATAATAAAAATACATAATTTTTCAAGGAGATTTTTTTTCTGCTGGAAAATGCCATGCGGTTTTATTAGAGTTTGTTTGTGTGGTTTTTATTTTTTTTTCCTGTGTTAAGCACAAAACAAAATTGAGAATATATTTGCATGAACTTATTTTCATATAATGGCACAATTACAGAAAACCAGTTATGAGATCATTATTTGTAATGTTACAAAGCTACATAATTATTATCTAATGATGGAAGAGCATTTGTGAGGTTGTTACACACTGTAGGACTTTAAGCATGTTAGTCTGATCAGAGTTGTAAATTGAGTGCAGCCATGAACTTCAGTTGACAGGAAAAAGACTCCATATGTCTTTCAGATGGAAAGTGATCCCACTTCCATTAGTGTCTTTTGAATAGATTGTTTGTTACCATAATAAGAAGTTCCAAAGTCAATGCTGACATTTTGGATTGTTCTGTGGAATTGAGATGGTGTAACTGACTTTATCCATGTGCGAATTTACAATGAATTTGCAATTAATAACTTTGTTTCTTTGTTTGTAAATAAGTTTTTAAAGAAACGCTTTTCGTTTTTTTTATTATGTAAATATGTTCACAGTGACCTAAGGCAAACAGCTCAAAAGCTCCTTTTAAACTATATTCTTGTATTTGCTGTATGCAGCGATCATTGTAATTTGTTCATAAATAATGGTAAGAATAGGTTAAAATGCAAAGTAATACCTGAAATGAACTCTGTGTAAGTGATGTGAAATTACTTCCTTTTTGGCTCTGGCAGAGTCATACCTCAATAGTGCCTTCTAAATTCTTACAAAATGGAAGTTTTGCTTCCTGCTGGTTGTTACCATTTTCTGGACTGTGTTGTTCAGCACATGTGGTTAGGAAAGACAGTCCTAAATTTATTTCTTTCATTATACTTGGTCATAAACATGATCTGTCAAAACAACTCCAGTAGATGTTGACGTGTGGCTTTGAACATGATGAGCTGCAGAACAGTTTTCTGTGTGTACCTCAAATATAATCTTGTAGGCTTATGTTAGAAGTTTTGCTGTTCTTTGCAGATGCTTATCTTAAAATTTCTTCAAGAAGGGTCACAGTCCATGTGTGAAGGAAGATGACACAATGGTTGTTTGCTTTAGCATAAAAAAATATTGCCCGAATATATTTAGTGGATTAAAGGCAAGTGCTATGAGAAGTGCAAATGTTAAATATGTAAGTGTTCAGGTGAAGTAGTTTGTTTTGGTTGTTTGGGTTTTTTTTTTTCTGTAATGTAAAAACTCTGAAGAAATACAAAAAAAATGGCAAGTTTGCCCTTTCTGTTACTGGATTTGGCATACCAAGCCAGTATTTTTAACGTGATTGTGTTTTGAGAATTGTATGGGATAATATCTGCCCTGCCATAATTTGATTAAAAATCAACAGTTTATGGAAATGATGTTCATAGGCTTGAGTTGTGCATGCTAAGAAGGTGACATGGAGGGAGAAGGTAGGAGAAATGTCCTGTTTATCCCCTTCTGTTGGTGAACAATTTCAGCAGCAAATAAGGTTTGGATCAGATATTGGTGTGAAGAAAAACAGCCAAAGCAAGACTTGTGCATTCATCTAGAATAGCTGCACAGAACAGATTTTGTTTCCATCCATTCAGTTTCTTATTAAAGCGTTAGAGTTGGAACGTAATTTTATCTCAGAATAATTATCTTTTCTGTTAATTAAAAATCACATTCCATAACATGGACTATATAAAGCGTGGTTTTGGTAGTGTGGGAATACACTGTGTTGGTCCCAGTAATAGCTTAACTGGTTTATAGGGAACTATCTCCTTGCCATGTTAGGGCACAAAGGCAAGCTGACCTTTAGAGCTCCATGGCAGGTGCTTGCCCAGCTTCTGCCACCTGAGTTACTTTTTGTTATGCAGTGTAGAATGCATGTACATGCATAGTTTAATATTTGCAAAACAAAAGGATTTTAACTTAAGTTTTAAATTAATTTGGACAAAATGGATTAGTGTAATATTTATTGATTAGAAAGCTAGGACTGTACATTATATAAAACCACTGAATAAATATATATTTTTTACTGTTCATTTGTATGCACGTACCAATGGGAATGGTAATCTGTAAAGGCTGTTTCTCCTGTGCATTAAAAAGAGTATTCCAAAAGAAGTTAATTATAATTTTAGGAACAGAAAAATAGTGTGTACTATGTTGCTGCATGTTGCAACATGGGAAGTTTATTTCAAGTAGGATAGAATTGTTTTTTCTTTTCTGAATAGATTTCTGTTTCCTGACTCACTTGTAGAATTACTTTAAAATTAAGGCACTTGAATATGACCATAAATTTGTGGGTTTTATGAGGACCATCACAGTAATCTCTTACTGTGAACATTTTGTTGAATTAAAAAGTGTAATTGAAGAAAAACCTCAACAATGTACAAGTGCTGATACTTTTTTACTGTATACCAAAGAATGTCAGAACTGCTGTTAGAAAGGCCTGTATGAAGTGTTTGTAACTTAATTCTGGTGAGTATCATAGAACTGAGAGCAACAGAACCTTTTCTCCTGTCTTGTGTCATACTGATCAAATATATTTTGGGAGGAAAAATACTTGCTCATACAGTGAAGTAGTAATTGGTCTTTTATTGAAATTCAGAAAATGAGTTGGAAGATGATGAACCATATTTATTTGTTCTCATCAATTGCTACTACTATCTGGGAAGGAGACTGCAAAGCAGAACAGTTCTAATATTAGTAAGTTTTGTTAAATAGTAATTTTTTTTGAATCGTAGTTCTTCATGCAGCTAGAAACATATATATGTATGTATCAGTATTTACTGGTGGTGTTCTTAGTGATAGTCTATGAGAGTCAGAATAGGTCTAGCTATTCGCACCTGAGGTTTCCATTCATTCGATGCATACCAACCTAAGCATGTTATAATTCTCTATAGAGGATGGATGTGGTTTTGGGAAGGTTGCCTTCTTAAAGCAGTGTTTCCTGCTGTCTCCTAAGAGAAGCTCATTTAGGATCTTGGCCATTCCTGGTTAAGCCTATTGGCTAGAATAGGATTTGCAGTCTGTGGCAAATCACCATCCTCTTCTGTAGGAAGTATAAGTTCTATGTTGTGTTTTGGTAGAACAAAGTCCGTACTTTTAGAAGCTGGAAGGAAATACATTTTAGTATGTATATAGTTTTCCTCCTTAGCGTCTCTTTTGTACCTCTGATTAATTTTCTGTTTGTTTATTGAAACTGTAGCTTCAGTGAGGTTGGTGTTAACAAAGGCCAGCAGTCAGTATTAATTTTCAGGTTTGAGCTGGTGAGTTTTGAGCTTTGCGGAAGGGAAGGAAAAGTCTAAAGAATTGAGAAGAGGTTTTGCCTTTTCCCACTGTGGACCTTAAAATATGTACCCAAACAATAGCCTGTTTGTACTCCAGTAGTTATTTTTTAAATGTATATATTAATTCTTACCTTTGCAGTGATTAGTTGTGATAAATATGGAAATAAAAGCACACAGCAGATAAACTATTCCTTTAAAAAAAAATATTGCTAGCAAATGATTCCTATAGAATTCCTTGTCACTGCTCCCCACTTCAACTCAGTTTGTTATTCTCCTTACATGTATATGAAATAGTTGTATTATAGTGTATTAGATAGTAAGCTGTGGCAAAGTCAAGATGTTTGAACAAGAGGTCAGGTATATTTATACTTCAATGCACTTAGAGCTGATATTTTAAAAATACAGCAGGGTGGAAGATAAGTTGTGTTGTGACAATGAGCAATTTCTGTTGTGAATAACAAGGAAATTCAGACAAGTTTAAAGAGCATGAATCATCATAGAAACACCAGGAGGATGAAGAAGCAAAAAGCATCTAGCAATGTGTTGATTATAATGTTTATGATACTACTTTTTTGCTCCTGGGATTTTTTTTTTCCACCAAGTGATGGAATAGATAGAAATAAAAGTACTTTGATATCTACCAACAGCGCCTGGTGATGCAGTGATAAATGAAATATTGTTAGCCTTAACAAACATCTCTGTTCAAAATACAAGCATACTAGTAGTTTGACCTTCTCTGCATTTACAAGAAAACACTAGCACATATTTCAAATATAGAAACTACATTATTGTGACAAATACTGGCTTGTCATCCCACTAAGAAAGATCAGTGAAAGCAAAGAGAGAAGTGCCATGACCTAGTCGTGATTGGCTTGGAATATGCTTGTGGATGGTGGCTTTAGTAACGTCAAAATATGCTATTGCTCTAATTCCATAACCATTTATTTTTGTTAACTTATTGTTAGAATATTCAGTATAACAGTAGGTCAAGAAGGATTGTTATTTTGATGTCTGATGCCGCAATTGCATGAGTCTTTCTCTGTATTTTCTTTCTTCCTCAGTAGATACCAGGCATTTTCTTTCTTCTAATGAGTTGAAAAGGTAGAAAGCATAGTTTGGGTGCTGGATAGTTGTTCTTCCCTTTTTCTTTAACTCCCACAGGAATGTTCTGTGATTCTAGTTTATCATTTGTGAAGCTCAGTTTCAGGTGGGAAGCCCTCCATTGGGCACGTATCACTTAAAATGGTATTCATGTGTAGTATTGATAAGATACTGTCCAAGTTTGTAGTTTTTCCAAGCTAATTTTTAATTCTGCTTCTGTTTTAAAATTTACATTCACATTGTTTTCTATTCCAGGATCAGCACGACTCTTAACTTGTTTTTTTGCAAGTCAGGGAGTGTGTCCTTCTGATAGCTGAAAGAGGTGACTAAGTCGGATTCTCCCTTATTTTGGGTTACTACTGAGTAGCATTTTCCTCTTAAAAGTAAATTTTAACAATTTTTGATACATGTATTGCAAATTACAAGGTGAGTTGCTTCTATATTGTATAAAGATCATGCATTGTAGTATATGTAGTGCCAGTTTTTCTTCCCATGGCTGCTTGTTGTTCTGTTTGACTGGCATGATAGCTGTCTTCATTGCATTCTAAGTGATTTCCCCATGGTGTGTTTGATGGGTCTGATGAACATTTAATTTGTGAAGAGGGTACTCCAACAAATGTACTCTGAAGGGTACTGCAAAATGTTGTGCTCAGTACGTTATCCTGCTGTACTTGAATGATTGCCACTTAAAGAAAGATTTCTTTATACAAGAAGAGAAAAATACCAACAATGTGATTCAGGAGCACCCGAGGGGAATAACTGTACAGTTGTCCCTTCTGTGAGTGTGTGTTAAGTATTCGGAAGAAGTAAGAAATGGGGCTGGAGGAAGGAACTGCATTTTCCCAGGGAGATTGATTTGGGATTGGTAAGTTTTGGTGGTTTTTGTTTTTTTTTTTTTTCCCTTAGTGAATTTGGGGTTTAGGTGTTTCAGGTGACAGCGCTTGCTGAAGGCCAAGAGGATGGTCATTAACAATATAGTTTGGGGGTTTTAATAGAAGAAGTGGAGGTGGAAGAAAAAATAATGCAGTCCAAGGTAATTTTTAGGGCATAACAGGCTCTTGTTTTTTAGAAGGAATTAACGTTGTCTGTTGGAAAGAATGTTTTATTAGTTAATGACAGCATAATAATGATCTTTGGGTGTTGCATAAGCATGAAGATGAGACAAAGGTTGTCTAAATGGGCAATGGTGGAAAAGACCTGTAATAGAAGACTGTTTTCATGCTCCTTCATGTACTATATTTCGACTCAGTATGTCTTGAATATTGAGATTTTTGTACAGTTTGTCACAGACCTGTTTGAGACTATGTCAGGGGTGCAAGAGAAAGAAAAAATGTTTAGTGAACGATCAGCTGACCACCATCAAGTGCTTGAAAGAATTAAAGTTAGTAGCAGAAAATAAAGTTGCACATTAAAGGATCAAATTACTTTCAGAGCATGGCAAAGTTCTTGTATTTAATAAAGCAAGCAAGCAGAGACTAGAAATTACTGGAGCTAAGGACAAAACTGGTGATTTCCATGTTTTTGAAGTAAGTCTCCTATAGTTTCAATATGTGTCATGTTTGAATTACAATTTTGTATAACTTCTGCAATCTCTTTTTGCTACATAGTAAAGGAAAAATAATTGCAAAGGCTCCCAGATATGGTGGAGTAACCTTTCTAGCTGTGGACCATAATCACAGGCACAATTACAGATTACTTAAATCATAGAAAAATGAAGTACCTAAAAGGTATTTATTAAACAGTAGCTTGTCAGTGAATAGTCTCGTATACAAAAATGAGGAAGATGAACTTTTTGTATCTCGATCTTAGAGCTAGTTGTAAAATGAAGACTGTGAAGTTTTTGTTTGTTTCTATCTGTATGTCATGGAGGAGGGAAATGGTTTCTAAAACGCACAGTCACAAACTGATTAGAAAATTCTCAAGGGGAACTCTGATGGGGCTATCATAACTTAACAATGGAACGGTGAGTCACTGCAGGAGGAATTCATGTAATAATCTTTTCCGGTATTTATAGGACCAGGAGGATAAAATGTCATTTAATTTAATTTGATTAAAAACTACTAGACAAAAGAGAAAAAGGAAGAAATACTGAAGCATCTTTTATTTAAGGCATGAAAGGCGAATGGAATGTATAAAAACCATATTACGAAGCAGTATAGTAAAGTGGGTTATTGAAAATGTGATCAATGCTCCAAAATGGTTGTCAATAATAAACTTACTTGATACCTTAAGGTGATTTTATTTATTTATTTATTTGTTTGTTTGTTTGTTTGTTTATTTATTTATTTATTTAGGTTCTAGGGGCAAAGTGTTGCTTTTGAGTGGGACAGGTAGATTGTGAGACATCTGTATGAGCACTTGCTTGCTAGTTCAGGCATATATATCTGTGCAATTCAGAGATTTTCCATGGAAAGACTACCTTACAGAAATATATCAAAATATACTTAATGTAGCCTTAATTAGGTTTGCTAGGAGACCAAGTGTGTTTCAGCCTATTCTGTTAATGCTGGTGATGCAGTATTTGATCCCGTGCTGTGTATTCACTCCTGCAGCCACTTGTGCTCAAATCAGAGCTGTATCCTCTTCTGTGTAGTGCTCCCAGTTTAAAGATCGCATTACAGTTTTCTCCTGTTGCTTAAACATTTGGTTGGTTTGTGTTGGTTCTTCCAGAAAGGGCAGAATAATTTGGTGAACATGTGTTTATTCACAGTGAATGCTTGCATGAAGTCTTAACTGAAACTTTTTGATGCTGTAACAACATTGAGAGCTTGTAATTGTATCATGATACAGTGTGCTTTATCCTTTCTGTTCTTATTTCTACTAGCACTTATTGCACTACTAGCATTTGTTTTTACTTTATTTATAAGATCTGCTGTATGGTTCATTAATATTCATTATGTATAAGGGGTTTACCAAGCTTATAATTTATCAAAGTTGAAATTAGTGAAAGCAGAGACAGATAGATGTGTATAAGGACAGGTGCGACAACCAAACCCAACACAGAAGATGTTACTCATGTTGATTAAACTCACTTTTTGCAAGAGGAATTATGATGTAATTTTGGTTTTGATTGGTTTATGTTGTTGCAGAATAAGTGCAGTCCTAATTGACACTTGAGATTGGTGTGACCACATTTCCAAGTGGGTTAATCCTATGCAAGAAACAAAAAGGTGGTTTTAATTTCCTAATGCTGTTTCACATTTTCCTGAAGGGTTTTATCTACAGAAATGACAGATAAAAGTGAAATATCTGTTTATTACTCGTGTACCTTACTTCTGGTAAGGATTAAGTGGAAATAACTTGAGTAGAAATCAAGAATATCAGACATTTCTTGGAAATTTTAAGAGTAATTTAAGAGGGTTTGCATGTTTTGTAGATTTCATGTTAATTTTTGCTAGATTCAGAGTTAACAACTACACTTTTATGTTATTAATTTTCATTTAGGAGAGAGAATACAAATTTTTGTAATTAGTTTAATAGCCCACTTAATAGCCAGTCGTGGATTTTTACAAGGTTAGCAGAAGTAACAGTACAGTGTAAAAAAACCACTTACTGAATGGAGCCTCTGTCTTGAGAGAGGTTCTCTGAATCTGATCAACGGTCATAATGTCAGAGCTTATAGACAAAGTATGTTATGACTACTTGGATTTTTTAATGTATGTAAGTATTTTCAGAACCTAGTTTAATTCTTGTGGTTAATTTTCTTTTAAACAATACCCATACTTTTTTGACTGTTTCAGTTTTGTGCTTATAAATTGGTTTCAGTGAATATAATTTGGGTTTATGGCAGAAGATAAATCAGAATCCTTAATTAAATAGTGGGAGCATTTGTGTAATATGAATATCATATCCTCTGTAATGTAGTTTTGTCTTCTACGGCTTAAAAAAAGTAATCTGTGTCATTCTTTATTTCTTTGTATGAGTGTGCAATTTAATATTGGATGATGAGCCAACTCTTTTTTTTTTTTTCTTTGTGAAATATTATGGGAAAGTTCTGCCTTTAGAGCATAGGTTTAGGAAACCTGAAGGTATAACACAAAGAAATTAAATTGTGACAACCTAAATATTTGAAAGGATCATACCTTGCACTCATAACCACATCAGAGTTGTATTATTGTTCTTCTCATAAATATTCATTTTTTTTTATGATAGGATTTACAATAAAAAGCCTTTATTTATGCTCTTTAAAACCTGTTTTTTGGAGAATGTTTGTGTCTATCTTCATTGCCTTTGAATTTCTGTTTTTATTCAAAGGGATTTTATGGTTGAGTCTTAATTCTTTCAAGAGATAAGTAAAAAAAAATTCCCTTAAAAGGTGCTTACCTTTAGGTGTGTAGGTGCTTACTTTAGGGTGTGTAGACTTTGTCAGTAGGTTTAGTTGACATTAATTTCTATCTAATATGATTACACTTCTTAAGTGGTCTTCAAAAACGGTTTCACACGCAAAAAGTAATTTGAGGATTTAGAAAAAGTCCAACCAGAAACACGTACTGAAGGGTGTGGAGAATTTTGCTGTTCCAGTTTAGCTTGCGTGGAGTCTGCTGTTTCCCCTAATCAAGGGAGGTAATTTAAATGAACCGAGAGGAAAGATTTATGGCAATTCGGAGATGCAGAGACTAGAGAAAATGCTGTTTAGTCACATATCTACTCTGGTTTTAAATGCAGTTATAAAACAATAAGATTCTGTTGCTTTCTAAACTTCAGTATATTTTCCCTATGGTATAGAATTATAGATACTTTTTTAGTAATTTGAAAGGAAATATTTTATAAGTGGAACTGCAGTCATGCAACCTCTTCATTGCTAAGTGAAGAGCCAGTTATTTCTGTTAACAATATAGTTCTTGCCTTTTAAGCTATTGAGTGTTACCGTACTTAACAAAGGCCAAAGGAGAAAGGTGCATGGGACAGCTTCTCGAAACAGTCCTGCTATTTTACAAGTAAAGACTTAAACCAGCATTAAGTCCTATATAATTTTCTTGTTTCTCCTGTTTATGGAGTCAAAGTGCCTTGCTTGAAGGGGGATGACTGTTTCCCAAGTCATTGTTTCTTAGGAAAGTTTCAGGAACAAAGCCTCTTGGTCATATGGACTCTGACCACAGAAACCCTTAGAATGAGCCTACAGAAAGCACATAGCCAGAAGAATGGTGTTCACCTTTCCAGAGTTTTTATCTCATCTTCCCTTCTGCTTCTCCTTTCCTCCTGTTGAGACTTCCTGCACTGTGACTCTATTAAATGGTATATTTCCCTCCATGTGAGGAAATCAGCACAAGAAGCTTTAAATCAGCAAGCTATTATTATTGTGGTTTGAAAGGTAAAGGTGTTGTCTCTTTCATTCGGCAGCATTTCCTTGACATGACGTTTGGAGCCGGTGGTCACACTACAGCTCTTCTAGAGAAAGCAAGCAACATCACGATATATGCACTGGACAGGGACCCCACAGCTTATAACATAGCTCAGCAGCTTTCAGAATTGTACCCGTAAGTTATCTTCTCCTGTCTTAAATACGGTCAAGATAAGATTGATACTGTGGTATTATATCCATAATTGAATATTTCTTTATAGTTTTGATAAATAGTTTGTAATGGCTTATTGTAGAATAGTACTCTATGCTGTATATACCACATTAAATAGGACATCTAGTTCATTTTAGGAGTATTTGCATGCAAGTTCTTCTGAGGTTTTTGGAGTTAAATGCATTTTTTCTGTAAATGGTTAATTTTGAGTATGTGCCAAGTGGCCAATTTCGTATTTAACAATTGTTTTAAGAAAGTTTCATGTGTTCTGTTTGCTTTGAGATTAATCTGATGATAGGATTGTGCAAAAAATACACTTTGTGGTAAATATTTCATCAAAAATTATGAAGTAATATACTTTTAAATAGTAAGATTATTTAAATATTGCTTACAAATATTTTATTTTTTTAAAACAAATTTTAATTCAGTATTAAGCTTTCTAAATATTTTGCCACTGGCTTCAGAAACTGCTAAACATTTGAATACGCTACTGTTTTTGTGTAAAGCTCATGCTCCAACTTTCTTTTGAAATAGAGTGCTGAATCTGGTAAATGAACAATTGCTAAATGCAAATTTTTAGTTTTCTCTAGTCATACAAGTTCCTTTATTTGAGAAACAGCCCAGTCAGAGGGCATTCATGCAGAAGTGTGCAATATGTAAAATTGCACACAAACTGCTGCTGTTCAAATTTGACCAGAAAGTAGAAATGCATAGATATGAAATTAAATAATATGAAATAATACTTAAAAAAAATTAAACTGTCAGGTTGAAAACATTGCCCAGACAAACATTGCTGCCCGGAGAAGCTGTGACTGTCTCATCCCTGGCAGTGTTCAAGGCCAGGTTGGATGGGGCTTAGAGCAGCCTCATCTAGTGGAAGGTGTTGGAACTGGATGAGCTTTAAGGTCCCTTCCAACCCAAACCAGTCTCTGATTCTATGATTATTTGTTTTAAAGAGCTTTTACATGAGGAAAACCAAATCTTTCCAGTAAGAATAAAACTGGTAGAGTTGGATAGGGAAACACCTGGTTCTTTGATTTTTTTTTTCCCCACATAAAAAGACATTCTGAGATAGCAATACTGTTCAAGCAATGCAGAAGGTATTTCTCACCCTTCCTAAAAGGAAACACTAAAGTGTGCATTCCCTTCTTCAAGTGCCAGTGTCAAGAGGCCCAGTGGGAAAAATGTAAGCATGTGAGAAGAACTCAGAGCTCAGTTTCTAGTTATCCTACTCAGTAAGACCACTTAAATATATTTCTCAAAATTTTCAGTTCTCTGTGGGCTGAAGTGTCATGCAGTGTATACTCATAAATTTTTGGAATTCCAGTCTCAACTGTTATTTCTCCAGAGAATGATCTTGTTGAGAGAATGATTGTCAAGGAAAGTCCATTTTCTGTTAAACTAAGCCTGCAAACACATTCTACTCGATGTCGTGGGAGTTGTAGAGTCTTCTGTTCTTGTGTCATAGCAAAACAACCTCCCAGAAAACAAACCAAAAAACTGTAGTTCAAATTGAAGCTAATCTTACACTTAACAGAAGTTTTCAGAACCATTCGTACAACGTAAAACAATGAAGAGTCCTCTAACTCAATGTGTATTTATCTGTAAAGTATCCTATGCAAACCCGGCTGTTAAGCAAGTTTGTTTTCTAAGTAGATGAAGAGATTTTACAGGTTTGATGCTGTTCTGCAGTCATTGCCATTGTTAATTCTTGGCTTGCGTATGTTTGGTAAAAGATGAGCTTTAATTAATATACTGTTGCAGTTGATGTAAGTTACTATGGCTTTATAAACAAAGGAAGTCTCCTAGTTCCTCTTTCTGGTTGTAAAATATGAACTTGGTTACTTGGACTCCAGACTTTGTGTTGTCTGCCTCTACAGTCACAAGTTATCATTAGAATGAAGCAGATTATTTAGATAACATAGCGTTGTTAGTGAAAAGTCTTCATCACTGAAAAATGAATACATATCACTTGAGTTCTACTGTAAGATAAAGAATAGCCTTACTTGTTCTGGTGGTTTCCCTCATCTTCCAACTTTCCCATTGAGAAGAACAGGTAGGCCTTTTTTCAGAAGGAAAATGTATCTTTTTTATGATAGCTTCTGTTGAAAATTAAGGTAAAAGAATGTTCATATGTGTGTTTGTTATCAATCTGCTTTACCTGGAAAGTCAGTTGTATAAAACGTAGTTTAATTAAAAGGGGGGAGAGAAAAGGTGTATCATTTATAACTCAACACATGAAGCTGAGGTTTGCTTACAAATTAGTTTTAAGCATAAAGGATTTGCTTGTCATGAGACATGTAGCTTTCCTAAATGGGTATTTTTCTTTCAGTAGTCATTAAAGATGGTTGATCCAATATTGTAGGGTTTATTGTCTATTTTCTGCACTGTGTGAAATAAATCTTTTATCATGATTTTATCAGTTTAATTTAAATTTGTATTGGCATTGAAAGCTCAGGGAATTCATCCAGTTGAGTTTTTGTGGTTTTGGTTTTTTTTTTGTTTGGTTTTTTTTTTTTTATCTCTTCTGTTCAACATTCCTGTTTTGGGAGAGGTTATTTGACAGGCTGAAGTGCTTTACTTCCTTTGGAGCTGATGGCACAAGAGCTGGGAAAGGCTGTTCTGCAATTGTAACCAGTAAAATCTGATTCCCACTATGTCTGAAATTGTGAATGCAGTGAGCAAATTGGAAGTCATACGTAAACTGAATCTTCTGTTCCCATTGTTTCTACTTAAAACAGGATATTGTACCCATTTAATTGGGGATCTTAGTAAATTTCAGCATATCAACTTCATGATAGGTTTTGAGTTTTGCAGTAGTATCTGAAGTAGTTCATCCTACATGAAAAACTTCAAAATATTCAATGTTAATTGCTGTTATTTCTTCTGGTTAGGTAACATTTTTAATAGTAGTAAAATCCTATGGCTCCAACTGTTACTTACTATGAGGCTTCATTTTTTAAGACTCTCGTATCGCAAGGCACTGAGTTACAAGATTATTAAAGCTCAAGTTGTAGAAATATGCCCAAAGATATGGTTGGAAGGTGAGTTAAGTATGGCTAAATTAGGGAAGTTTTCTATATCCAGAACTAATAAATGAAGTCCTCCTTGTGCTTAGCTGAAAGACAGCTGGAGTAATAAGTCACTGAAGGAGAATACTGAGGGAAAATACATTTGATGTTTGTATTTTAAATGTCTCTGCTTCTCGGTAGTGATTCTGTCAGAGCTGAAATCTGAAGAGGGCAGAGTTCCAACTGCAAATCTCGCATTCATTTAGGCTCTCTGTTTATTATTTTTTTAAACTATGTAGTGCTGCTTTAATAAGGAGAAAATGGGTCAGGGCTTGTTAGATATTCAGTGTGTGGGTGGGAATCCTTTGACGTGCTTTCTGGGGAAGCCTCTAACTTGGGAATTGCTGCTGAGAATCCAGGAGAACAAGATAAAATTCAGTCAGCAGCAATATATATTACAAGTAAACCTTTTCACGCCCACTGAAAGGGAAAGGTTAGAGAGGTGGCTGAAATCTGGCAATTAACCAATATCACTACAAGCTTTTAAGTATGAGAAACCTACGCAAAGCCTACACAGAGGAGACAGTATGTTCTTTATAATTCTCTGAGCAGAATGAGAAAGTGAGCCCTAAAATTAAGGATGAATAGTCTAAAATTTCTCATGTGATTTTTATCGTGGTTCTAAAGTGATTTTGAGGTGTGATGGTGCTTGTGGGTTTAGCTTTTAGTGTTGCACTAAGTTTACGAGAAAAGTGGGATAGAACCATCAGCTCTGTGTTGTATGTTATAGGGAAAAGAGAATGCATTTTGTCCAGTTCTAGGAGAAACAGAACTACTTTCAGTTGCAGTAAGCTTATTTGAAGTGCTTGTGAATTCTAGCTGCATGTGTCATATGTGTTACAGATGCTTTTGTTTCTTTGTTTAAAATGCTCTTCACAGTGTATGTTTCTGGGTGCTGGGTGCCCACCAAAGCTGCGCTATCACTCTTATCCGCAGTAGGATGGGGAGAGGAGATTCAACAAAAGGCTTGTACATTAAGATAAGGACTGGGAGAGACCTCTCATCGGTTACTGTCATGGACAAACAAGACTCAACTCTAGGGATTTAGTTTAATTTATTACCAAACTAAATCAGTGTAGAACAGTGAGAAACAAAACCAAATCTTAAGCCACCTTCTCCTCACCTGTCCTGCCTCACAGAAGCCCCCCTGTTACCAAGACCTTGCCATGCAATCCCAATACAGCTCAGCATCATTCTTAAATAACTGACCATGTTAATTAGCTAAATGTTTCTGGATCGTTTTCTTAATTTTCTTAACAGTCCTGTGCTAGTACTCTGAATTGTTATTTCAGTCATATACTCTCAGTTACCAATAACACATCTCTGCCAAGCAGCTGGGAAAGACCAGTTGTTTTCATTAGGGATTTTAGATCAGGGAGCTGCAATGGAGTGACTAACATGTACCTTACATCTGTTCAATCTGTATGTCTGTTCATATGGGCAGAATGCTTTTGTTTGGCTTAAACAGAGCACATTTCATTCGGAACTAGTCATAGATATGTGAACACCTAAGCAACTTCAAAATGTAGCATAATCTAAGACGAGGTAGACTAAACCCATACCTTCTTAGAATAGGAGATGCAAGAGAAATGGTGCACAAATCCAAATGTTTCTTTCGAACAGTGTGTAGCTCAGTAATAGAAGTAAGTTTGGGAAAACGTTGATAGTAGAAAGCCAAAAACGATGACAAATCTGGCTACTGTGGTTGAGCAGGCAACCAGTCTTCAGGTGTCAACCTGAAACTTGAAGAAATTGGATGCGACAGTTAGTCTAAATATCTTAAGATTTTACCCTTGCAATTTTATTAGTGTCTGTTACTCAGCTGAAGTGTATTTATCTTTCATCTTTCAGATATAAAGTTCTATGCTACTTTTTTATGAGGAGTGGGGAAGTCTGCAGGAAAGCAAGTTTGTATTACCTGGAGTAAGGGAGAAACGTTTCTAGAAGAAGCTGTCCTGCAGGCTGTACTAAGACCACCTTTGACATGGTGGTATTTGACCGTGCCTCTTTGATCAGATTCAGTTTCCAGCATGTTTATTCTTTTCCTCAGAGGTAGATGTGAAAAAGCTCATACACTGCATCTTACAGGATGGGCATGTGTGTGAAAGTGTGAGTTGCCACCACATCCTTATGTATGGGAAAGGCTGAATGGGGTCCTAAACTCAGTGCCAATATTGGCCATGCAGTGGGTATTAAAACTAGTGTTTACTTCAGTGGCAGGAGTTGTTAACTGTTGTATGCTTGGCAAGCCAGAATACAGCTCTCACTTACATTGCAGTCAGTAAGGGCAGGAAAGATTGCATTTATATTCACTAGATATAATATGTGTATTTGGAAAGCTGGAGCAGAGCTTTTTATACTTAAAGTATAGGATGTTAAGGATTGATGAATTGATGAATGCGGTATCAACATCTCTTATCTCTCCATCGCAGGATTCTTTTAGTACTGTATCATAGCAGAATTTTAAGGCTGAATGACAGGGAAAAGCACTCTATCTGCTGAATTTAAATACATAACTTTATCCAATCACTTCAGAGCTCTAAATTTTTCTGCCTCAGTTGCAGCCAAATGCTGTCCTGACCTGACTCTTGCTTAACTAGCGAGATATGTCTGGCTCATGCATTGAGGTGGGATGGCTACAGACTATTTCCAAGTTTAAATTTCACATACTCTTTACATAAGAGAAGTCCTTATCTGCACCTTATTTACATATTAAAGGAATAGGGTGTCTTAAGAACATGGCTATGCCTTAATACTGCCTGTGTATATACAATAGCTCCAGTTTCAAGGCATGTGATTATGTTGATATTCCCAATAAAGCTTTTATTTAGTAATAGAAACATTTGGGGACTGATTAAATACTGATCAGTCTATCAACTCATTCTGTTTACAAGATTCAGTTAGTCGTTTTAATGCTATATATATTTATTTTGGCAAAATGATCTGATAGTTAGAATAATTATTAAAATTATTTTCAATGTCATGTCACAAATCTGGGCTTTTGTCTGTTTTCATACATAACATCTCATGTGCCAGTGCTGGATTTAATGTAATTTTCAGTCAGATGAGTCAGTTTTATGTTAGTGGTTTAGGAAAGCAAATTGCTGCCATTTTTATCTGAGTGGTCTTGAGAGAATCTGCAGTGTCATATTATTTTAATAGGAAAATCTTAGGTGTTGGCCAGTTTGGAGCTCTGAAGGAAGGTTTGCAAGCATCAGGTTTAAAACAATGAACTGTTCTACTTCCAGATTTTTTTTCTTTACCATTATAGAGTCACTTTACATTTCAGTATTATTTGAAAATTAGAGTTTTCTGAATAATTGGTATTTACCAATTTGGGTGGGAGTTTTGGCTGAGGCAGTTTCTCCCACTATCAAAATCCTTCCCGTTGGAAGGGATCTTAGGATGTCATCTACTCCAGCCTCATACTTCAGGCAGGTTCAATAGGAACGGTTTTGTTGTGGGAGGGTGGCCTTGAATTTTTCCAGCGCACAGTAGGATTCTAAAATACATTTACTTTCTGATCTTACTGTGCGTAAGCGGTACATTTGTGCAGTGCTGGTCTCTAGCAGGCAGTACTGAGGATCTGAGGGTGGCCCCTGGAGTGATGTGCCATGTGATAGTGTTTTGGATTGGTTTATATTGTCCATAGAATTTAAATTGAGACATGTGTCATGTTGTCATTCCCTTCAGACTTTCTGTTGAGTGGATTATCATGTAAAGCGTGCAGGAAGTGATTGTGCTTCTCTGAGTTGTTCCTGCTTCCCTCTATTCATTTTCTTACTTTCTGTTTGAGATACTGCTAGATCAGGGCAATCAGTATGATCATCTACACCTCTATCTGACTGAGACATCTTTAGATAACAACAACATTGGCCAAGCAGTTTAATTACTTTCTACCTCGAGAAACTACACATTTTAGACCACAGATAGTGATCAAGAAGCAAAGAAACATTCTGTTGAATGTCTACTTTCTTCCATCACAGGTTTTCATGAGTGTTTCTAGGAAAACTATAAAATGCTAACTGTCCTTGCAGAAGGAGAGGACCTTTATTTCTTAAGTAGATGAAGAGGAATGAGAAGTCTCTGAAATAATTTAAAACGAACAAAAAACATCTAGATGTTAATTGAGGATGTGGAGCTGAATCATAGAATCGTTAGGGTTGGAAAGAACCTTAAGAACATCTAGTTCCAACCCCCCTGCCATAAGCAGGGACACCTCACACTAAACCGTGCCACACAAGTCTTCGTCCAGCCTGGCCTTGAACACTGCCAGGGATGGAGCATTCACAACCTCTCTGGGCAACCCGTTCCAGTGCCTCACCACCCTCAGTAAGGAACTTCTTCCTTATATCCAACCTAAACTTCCTCTGTTTAAGTTTTAACCTGTTACCCCTTGTCCTGTCACTACAGTCCCTAATGAAGAGTCCCTCCCCAGCATCCCTAT
>JBCJKH010051131.1:0-14794 GCA_039877255.1 Loriculus beryllinus
AGGATCACCTCCTTCGACCTGCTGGTCATGCTCCTTTTGATGCAGCCCAGGATACGGTTGCTTCCTGGGCTGCAAGCAAAAAAAATGCATGCATATCCGTATGTGTGTAATGTATCCTTAGCAAAAAACACATATGTTGCTTGCACACCTTTGAGGAGGGTAGAAGCCAATTTAAGGGTAACAAATGTGGAAAATACTGACTTTCTGTATTCATTCCCTTAGCTCTTACCTGATAAAGTATCTAGAAATAACATTCTAGTTTCCAGTCCTTTGATGATGGAAGGGTGTGTACATCCAATTTGGTTATCAACTGTAGAGTAGAGCTATTACGTGCATGTAAAGTTAGCAGGATTCCAGCTGTTTTGAAAGAATATAATATAGGTTTGCCAGTTTAATAAAATATATAGTAAAAAAAAAAATACACTTTTTAGCTTAGTTAACTCACACATGCAAACAAAATTTATGCATTTCCACGTATTTTTAATATATGTTTGTGCAAATTGTGAATTATGTACAAATTATTGAATGTATAGATATATGTATATGATTGCATTTACAGATACAGTTAGATAAGTACACATACACATGCTAGCTGTATTTTAAATTGTAACAATATCATTTGGATTTCGTATTTGATTCATAATTCTCCAAAGTTTGGAATCTCAGGAATCTAAAATAAGATCTCAGGAAAGCTTTACTTGCTGACTTGACCCTGTGAGGCAAAAGAAGCTCCATTTCTATATCAGCTGTAATCCCATGCAGAAACTGAGAAATACCTGTAGAGTATGTCTACCATTTCTAGCACCTATAATGAGAGGTATTCTGTGCACACCCATTAAAGACAAAGTTATACTGATGTTAAACTTAAGGAATTTTGTTTCAGTAGCATGAGTTCGACACCGTTGTCAGCTTGCAGGTTCCATTGTAAATACTCAACTCTCAAATTCTGCTTTTGTACACTATGTACACTATTTGTACACTATTTAAAAATAAAAGTAAAAAATCCCAAATGTTTTGCTTCTGAATTACAATATGGTTTGGTCATAGGCTTTATCCCACTTTATCTGACACATCTCTTAAATAATTTTAAAATTCTTGGGTTTAGAGGGGTTTAGGTAAACTGCCAGTGAACCTGTGTGTTAAGTGATAGGATTCAGTGTAATTCTGTTATTATTTACACTTTCCAAATACTTAACTAAAAATAGTGTCTTCATCCAGTAGAAAACTAAACATCTCATGCTTTCTTAGTAAAATACATAGCTTGACATCCTGACAGTTACGTTCCAAATGATGAAATTCATCATATAAAATTCACAAAGGGATGCTACTTGATGCATTCTGAAAACATTTTAAAATTGAACCATTTTTAAAATCAAGCAGAATGAGCAAGAGGAACAGTGACTGATGGAGTACTGTTGGAAAGACTGAAAAAGGACCATGTAATCCAGACTAGTTCAAGTAAAATTCTTCCTCTGAAAGGTGTAAAGGAACCAGTCTCCTGATCTTGAGGTCTTGAAAGACAGGTGCATCAGCAAAGTCATATCAGCACAATCTGATGTACCGCAACCTGTTAGATCAGCGCCCAAAAAGATGAGGGAACTGGTTAGAGGAGAACAAGGCTATACAAAGATTTAATGCAGAAGGGCAAAATGAAAATAAACTGGATATCAGAAAAAATTCCTTCTACGAGTATCCAAAAATGCAGTGATTCCTGTGAATATGAGTGTCCAGGGCAACATTCTGCACATGGTGCCTTTGGTCCCAGTTCAGGCAAAACCATCCATTGACACTTAAGTTCCATTGATTTCAGCAAAGCTTAAGTGCTTTCCTGAATCAAGGCTAATTAAGTGCATCGCATATAAATACTTGTGTGCATAAATTGTTTACAGGATTGGGGCTTTAGGGCTTGTCTAAACAGAGACACTCAGGAAAATTAATCCAAATTAACTAAAGGTATGAATTTAAAATGGATTAGTTAAACCAGTGTGGACTGGGGTTTAATGTGGTTTAACTAATCCATTTTAAATTCACTGTTTAATTACTTTGGATTAACTTTCCTGAGTGTCCCTGTTTAAGCAAACCCTTAGTGTATTGAATAAAGTCCCCAAATGAGTCAAAATTAAAATAGACCCCAAACTAAATAAATAGCAATTCTGCACTGGCAAGGGATGAAATCTTTAATTTTTACAATACCAGTAACTGTACCACCAACGTGCTGAGGAACAGCAGCAATGAGATCAAATTGCAGTCAGTGAACATGACAATGGAACTAAGCTCTGAAACTCCAGGCTGCATAGAAAAAGGCTGGCCTGAGAAAAAAATCAGAATAAAAAAGGAATTTTCAAATCAATCTTGTGTACTTCAGCAATATTAAACTGCAATTTAAAAATAAAGATCAGATTTATTTCCACTTAAGCTGGCAAGACCAGTGGAGGTACTGTGGTTGCCAATACAGTCTGTGATGGCTAGCAAGGAAGCCAAAACTGGCAAGAGAAGTAAGATAAGCTTTATTTATGTAAATAAGAAACCATTTGTATTTAATAATAAGCTATTACTTCTGATTAGCCACTTAAATATGATACATAAATAAAGCACTCATAGACCAGTTGATACTATTATTTTGATAAATGAACATTTGTGTTCTTTTGGAAACTACAGTCTGATTCCCAGGGTAGCATTTGCTTAGAGTTTCACTAGAAGTGGTGGGACTTCATTAGGCTTTGTACTGGGGGCCAGCAAGGCAACCAGACTCTTCAGGTGCATTGAAAGTGTAACGAGGACAGAATGTGAGACTGCAAGCTAGACAAATTAACTGACTGCAGATTGATTATTATATTTTTTTTTTTAGTAAATAAGTAAATAAGCAAATAATAAACCATTCATGACTACTCAGTTTGGCATGAAATATCAGACATTCATGGCCAGACACCCAGCTGGTGTAAGTGGGCAGATGGTCCTATCTTTACTTAGAAATGATAAGTTTGGGAAAAATTTTGTTGGATTTTTTTCTTTTTTTTCAGTTTAAGCAAAATCTGTTCCTCTACTGAAAGTGACAATTCTTTAAATAAAAATATTGTTGAAAAAGGTTAGTCTTTTTGTATTTAAGTTGTGCAATTCTATTTTGATATTTGAAACTTGCAATGAGGCTAATACTGTCTATAGTTACACTGCTAAAAGAGCCTGTATCCTGACTGCTTTTCCAGCCCTGATTGGATATACATGCATCATGCTAATGTTACAGTGGTACTTCCATAAAATAAGACCTCCCAATGAATAAAAGAGCTGTTACCTTTTATAGTAATATGTGCTTAGTGCCTGGTAACCGGTGATCCTCACTGAAAGGGCAGTTTTTAACAATTCTCTCCCTTGCCCATTTACTTACAAATACTGAAAAGCTGTTTGAAAGGACCTGGGATAATGCAGTTTCAGGCTCCTTCCTGCTGTGCCCGATCCCTGCACAGCAGCCTCACTGAGCATAGGAGTCCTCTGCAGTGTGACGGGTCTTTTCTCTAGTTGCTGGCACTTGATAAAGGAAGGGACTAAAGCCAGTTGAGTGAAGAAAGAAGAAAAGCAAGAAGATAGAAAAGGAAGGCAACCACAGTGAAGGCAGGATGAGTGAGAGAGAATCAGGGTAGGGTAGCTGCCCATTCTCCAAACTGAGAACAGAAGAGTAAGCAAATTGAAAGTTCAAGCAACTTTACCTCAGACAGCTTTTTAAATCTTGTTCTGATGGCCAGCTCCTTCAGTAGTTTTCTTCCTCTGCAGTTAGCTTTTTTGCTCAGTCCCTTTCCACATATATTTTTATGATCATTTTTCTAAAAATAACCTCAGAACTGTTGTTCTTAAACACTAATGTGCCATGCCAATAATTATTTTATACTGTCCTTTTACTAGCCTAGAAAATAATTGATGCAGAAGATTCAGCTTGCCTGGATCTGAATGACTGCGCACACTGTTACTAGTGTTCAGGTGGAGTATAGGTGGAAGTTAGGAGCAAGGGTACAGAAAAAAAATGCAAAAGAGTGTTTATTTTCACTTTGATTTTTTTTTATTTCCAGAATTTATTTAATAAAAAAATCTCCATAGATGGGTGAATACACATTGGCTTTCATTTATGCTGAAAATGACTGTTTCCCTAGTAAACAGAAAACAGTAGTTTGCATCCATGCCCTATTTTGAAGAACTCTAACTTAGTGCCTAAAGGAATTTGAGGGCAAGATCACCTCTTTCATTACACTGATTCCCACTTGTTTTTTACAACAATTAAGTGCGAACCCTACAGCAGCACAACAGCTACGATTTTTATGGCCCTTACAAGGGAACTGACAATTTTAAATCTGAAATATCATACACTGAGTAGTGCCAGTTGTTCATGGCACTGTTTCTCCATCTTGCAGCATTAAAAATGTGGTTTAAATTTTCTTTTTTCCTGATGCGGTGTTTGTGTGGGCCAGACAGCAGTGGAGTAGTTGCCCTCTGGCTCTGCAAAATGTACAGAGGATCCTCTCTGCTCGAGCACAGTCTTTTCTTTGGTGATCTGATGGAGCAGCATGCCTCTTCACCAGAAAGGTGTCCTAGAAAAAGAAGGAAACCCTCTCTCTAAGGTGTTTTCAAAATAATATTCTTATTGTTATCATTCTCATTCAAGTATTTTGCAAAAGCTTTAAATGTGTCAATGGATATTCACATTAGCCCTAACAAATATTTGTCAGTCATAAAGTGTGGGAAGGATGAATTTAGGAGTTCACAGCCACAAAGTCAATCAAAACCAAAGAATGCTTCTGCGAATTTATCATATCCGTTAACCTCATTATGGTAGTGATTGTCTTGGGTGCATTTTAGTGTAATAACCGGTGAGCGATTGGGAAGGAATGAAGCAACTGTTTCCTCTAGAACACTATGCAGTGCTGCCAGGGGATGATCATCTTATTTCTGTTACCTCTGTAATTCTTCTTTCCCCTGTGAGTGAACCAAGGCAACTGGCCCTGTTCCTTCCTGAATAAACTTTTGGGTTCTTTTTGTTGAGTGGGCCAGCATAAAACAGCGGAAAAAAAATCACTTTGCCAGTGTGAAGACTAAGGTCATTTTTTCTGTTGGTATCAGGTGGGGGTATAAGTGATATATTGGTAGGTTTATGTGGGAAACTACAGAGAAAATCTAAGGGCATATATCTACATGTAGCAAGGCAGGACAAAAGGAATAAACTCGATAACATAAAGTCATTAGGCTTATTGACTTGGCTCTGAATTTTAACAATTCCAAAGTAGTGTAAGTTGCTTCTTACAACAAGGAGGCTGTGGCTGGGGACAAGGGGATGGCAGTTGATGTTATATGCTTTGACTTCAGCAAAGTCTTTGGTACAGGCTGCTGTGATCTTCTTACCACTGGACCACTTTTTACATTTTTTTTCAGCACTTGTGATACTGCATCTGGAGTAGTGTGTCTAGTTTGGGGCTATCTGGTAAAGGAAGGATGTTCACATACTGGAGGCAGTCCAGTGGATGTCACCATGATGGTCAGGAGGCTGGAAAACGTACTGAATTAAGAGATGCTGAGAGAGATGGTCCTGTTCAGCCTTAAAAAAGAGAAGGGGAGACCTTATTGATGTCTGTAAAGACCTTATCAGAGGATACAGAGAAGATGGAAACAAGCTCTGCTTGGAATTGTACAAAAATAGGAAGGAAGGCAACAGAGGCAAGTTGGAGTATGGGAAATTCTCATCAGATATTAAGATTATTTTTTTTTTTACTATTACATTGGTCAAATTCTGGAAGAGGTTGCTCAGAGAGAATCTCCATTCTTTGAGGTATTCAAGACTGAGCAACTTGATCTAATTAGACCTATTTGAGTAGGTGGCTGGACAACTCCCAGAGGTCTCTTCCAACCTAAGTTATTCTATTATTTGTTGCTTTTCTTTACCAAAAATAATAAAAGTTCAATTTGTTATAAAAGCACAAAGAACATGAGTCTATTTTTTATTTTGCTATTCCTTTTTATTTTGCTATTTTCACTAATTCGTTGAAACTATTCAAAATGAAAGTATTCCTGAGATCACAAGAAGTCAAACTGCTAAACATTTTTTAAATGTCTCTCAATAGAGAAGTTTTACAGTGCCCATTTTTAAATACTGACTTCAAACCATGACTTGTGCATTGAGTTTTATTAGCAGTCAGTAAGCAAATTTGAAGGCCTGATCCTGCATTACTGCCACCATACTGGATGAGACAGAAATAAAACAGCACACTGGAAATTAGATTAAAGGCCAAGTCTGCAACTGTTATTGAAATCCAATAACTCGAACTGTAGTCTTACCAGCAGTTAATAGTCCCCATGGTGCTAAATAATCATAAAGCTTGAAAGTATCTACTGTTGTTCCAGCACACCAGCAAGATGCAAGCATCCCTGCCCCAGGAGTTGTAAACCAAAAGCCATTTTCCCATCAAAGGGCAAGTTTTCTTGAGGGGGGACTGATACTTATGTAAAGAATTGGTAATGTCTTCTATGACCTTTTATAATTCCTTCCTCTACCTTTACCAAGTCTACACAAAAACCTTGGAAAGGACAATCAGTTTCTTTTTGAAAACATGCAAGTCTCAAACTGTAACATTAGCAGCCAAAGTCAGGTAGTTCAAAGAAACCACACAAAGGACTTCTTTTTAGCTAGTGTAAATATATCCCTTTTAGTTGTGACCCATCTCCAGACAATGTGTGTTGCTATCCTAATCTTGAACATTATTGCTTTTAACTTCCCCAGACAGTTTTTTCATGTCACTTCAAAGGAAAATGAGAACAAGAGAAAGAAGGAACTTGAAGGTTTTAAGCTTGATAGAATGTGTGTGATTCTCCTTTACTATCAATTTCATCCTGAGGAGAAGAGTGTGGGTCAGTTTAAGAGAGTTGTGTATAACTCCAAGAGTCATAAAGAGACCAAGTGTCCTGCTCTTAGCATAAATCTTTATACAAGATGAAACAAAACTTCTTCAGGTAACATCAGTGAAAGGTAGGTGAGTTAAAACGAAGACGCTTGAACATCCATGTTCAAGCATTGTCACTGTGTTCCTGAATAGCAAATGCTTAATTGGAAGAACTTCTTCAGCAGATCTGTTCTTTTTAGCCAAACAGTGCAAGTGGGAACAATATGGAAGTGACCAAATGCAGTTAGTCTTTCTTGAGCTGTCAGACTTCTCAGTCAGACTTACCAGTAAGGAAGATATGAATAAAACTGAATCTTCACTTACTGAGGTCTCTGTAGACTATTGTTTGGCTGTTAAGTTCAGCCAGAGGTGGTTTTACTCACAAATGAGAACAAATTCTTTGGGAGATGATATCACATTAATGAATGTTTCTTTGAAACAAATGTTGATTTTGAAGACTTAATTCAGTGAGAACTTTCACTCTGAAGAGCTGCCTGTTTAAGACACTGTTTCAAACAAATCTATACAGTCCTGCCAATCATGCTGCTTATACAGTCTTTCAGTAGCTACTGAAGCTACCAGTTAGGGGAGAAGAAAATATTTTAGAGCACAGCTAGTAGTAGTGTTAAATACCTTGTTCATGTCTGTGGTGGGAGTCTCTCTTAATGTAACCTGTCTGATCCCCATGAATATTTTCTCACTACCTTGCTATTATCAGAAGTGAGAAAAAGAGAGTGATACCTGAACCATCACAAAGACCTTTTCTCTTGTTTCAAAATTGTAATGATTTCAGTAATATTATAGGGACTACTTAGCTCCATTCAAAAAAAAAAAAAAAAAAATGTGAAAGACTGTGGCAGGAAGAGGCCAAGTGCTTTAAGAACAGCATTAAAAAAGTGTGATGGACAGCCATCTCTGCCTGGTGCCACTGAGGTCTGGCTGTTCCCAGTGTCTTTTAGACCATAGCCAACCTCTTTATCCCAATGTTAAGGAAAAGATAGATAAGACTCAAGTTTTTAAATTTTCAGTCCCAAAATTTGGCTATCATCTTCAGAAGTTTCAGATTTATGTAGTCTCATAATGTGCCCTGGAGAGATCACAAAGCTAATTCTTCTTGTTCATTATCATCCCTTGTTTTGTATAAATTGCTGTTATGTTGAGATTTCTCTTCCCCTTTTATTAAGGCAGTTAACCATTTACCAGTTTTATATGAATTATCATAGAAAAATTTATTTGCTCTGTAAAAATAATTGGCTTCTTTAACAGCAATATTATTCAATATTGCCTTAATCTGCAGCAATTCTACATAAGCTTTTTACTATGGGATTTTTGATGTTCTAATTTTTTATTGTTAGCTTTGCTAATAGCTCAAATTTTTCTTGCCTTTGGCATTTCCTAATTTCATGACATACACCTAAAATCCAGCTTCTAAAAGTCACTTTGAAAATCTTCAGTACATTATATGACACAGAGACCAAATTAAAATTTATATATTCCTTTATTTTCATTTTAATGGCTATTAGAAATTCTTTATTCTTAAGTAATAGAGTATTGAATCTCCAATGCAAACCATTTTTATTCTCCTCCCTTCATATTATCTCTATTATTTCACTGCTATATGATCAGATAAAAGGAGTCCGTGCTCTTTAATTCTCAGTTTACTCTCAGACAGGTTTTTGGCTTTGCAAAAAAATGCCTTGTCTCAGACACAGAAAAGGAGTCTGAACTTACTTCATTTACGTCGGTGAGCTATTCACAGGTTTAGAAAATAAAGCTGCTGATCTTCATGTTTGTAAATTTGAGTCTTACAATCATTTATTTCCTTTATATTTTCAACTACGAAGTCTCCACCTTACATTCAACTTTCAGCTGAATTTAAGTAATTTTCTTGCAGATTTTCTATTGCATGTGCATAGGACAAACTGATGGGAAGATTCTGCCACATTTTTTATATTGAAATGTGAGCAGCAGAGCTCCTCTAGAAGTAAAGCATTTTTAAATGTACACCGTAGTCATGCAGCCTAGTCTCGTGATGACAGCAAGTCCCTCAGATAGTCGGAGCTCTTCACTGTATCTCCAAAAGAAGGACCTAGATACTGGAATTTACTCTCTGCTTTTAAAAGAAATTTCGTACCAGCTGGTTTATATATATTAAAGAGATGAAATCAGAATCCACCCCACTGTTGTATAGAATAGATTTATGCAATGAGTGCCACTTATAATCAGTTGTAAATGAGGAAGATACTTTTCTGTCTGTATAGAGCTCCTTTGTGAAATTTAGCTAAAGCAAAATCTTAAACTATATTGTATTTTTCTCATTTCATTTGGTATTTTTACCAAACAATTTTGCTGTTTGAATTATTAGTGTTGTCACTTTGTTCTCTTATTCTTTTGATGGCACAATTAGGTTTGTAATAAGTATTCAGATTATTATAAATATCAAAGCAGTGTGAGATGAATGTAGACAAATAAGCTCTATATGATAAAAATGTAACCACTCTTAGGAATAAGGCATATTTCATTTCAAAGGCTGCTTAGTAATATAGAACTTGGTCATTCTGATTTAAGTTTCATGTTTAAAGGTAGACTAACAAAACGTTTATTTTAATCAGCTTGTCCTTTGGTGGAAAAATAAGTATCAGTTAAAAGGCTATCAGTCTGACAAAACTGCTCAAATGTTAATTTGGAAAAAAAGCACTTTTTTCACAGTCATGAGTTTGATTGAACTGATGTTTCACAAAGCAACTGTAAAAGAAGCTTTCCCAGTACGTTTCAAGATCTCTTTTTGTCTTCTGGGGTTTTGTTTGTTTATGCTTTCTGTGAGTTTGGTTTTTTTCGGTTTTGTGTTTCGTATTTTTCTTGCTGTGGTGCTTACTGCCTGGTGTCTTTTTGCTTGCAAGACAACAGTTATAACAGTATGACACAGGTATTTTTTACATAGCTGCCTGTTTTTGGGGGCTGCTTTAAAACTTCTGTGATAAATCCCAAACTCTACAGATAGGTTTCTTGGCTTAAGTATTCATACCAATTTACAGTTGGCACCTTTGTCTGTATGGCCCATGAAAAATTGTTGTTCCCTGTTAAGAGTCATCCTCCCCTTCCCAGTAGCCATCATTGGTCGAGAAGGGAGGAAGCCTTTATAAGTATGTTGGCTGTGGTGGTGCAGAGCTGTGTAGGGCTGCTTTGTGACCTGGTAATGGTTGTAACCCTTTTGTGCTTTGTACACTATTAAGACTCCTGTCTCAGGAATTTTCATCCAGACTATAATGTGTGTATGAATTTAGAAAATGCAGGCACATAGTAATGAGTTAAAGGAAACTGAACTCTGCACAAGTTGATAAACTGCTATCAGCTTCTGCAGTTGCATTATTCAGACATATTATTAGATGCTGCCTAAGAGCAGGAATGCTTTATGTTGGAAGGAGTCAAAATAAGATGGAGTACAAAAATGGAAGATAAAGAAAATTACCATGAAATTGCTATCAGGTGCTTGGACCAGTTGAGTGGCAGTATGTGCAGGTTTCTACATGTGTGTTTGTTTTGGACAGTCACATTAGAGGAATGGAAAGTATCTTACTTTGGTGGTATATGGATCATGTCTTCTGTGAGGAAAGCTAGGTACAGCCTCTTGTAAAAAAGTTTTTAAAGCCATGGCCCTTTTGTCTTTTGCCTGGAATCAGTGTAAAGTAATAATACGCATAAAAGATAAAGTGACTGAACAGTGGCAGCAGTGGCAATAAAATGTTATTACTGCACCTGAAACCACCCATTTGTGATAGTAGTGTAGGGTGACTACCCTTTAGTAAGCATGGCATATATAGGATAGATTGTTCCAAACTTAAAAGTACATTTATTTGGGCTTGTCTCTTTGTGACTAGGTACTATTCCATATTCTGTCTCGAGCTGTTAAGTGCTGGTGCACTGTGTCTGTGATTTATTGTTCTCATAATCGGTAATATGTCTCATATGTGTATGCTTTCTTTTTCTTAGCTGTTGTCTCTGATGGTCATATTAAAAAAAATCTTTTCATGGTTTTGTGGCTTGTACAGGCAGTCTGCATTTTACTTTTTTATATTCAAAATGTTACCCCCTGCAAATTGTTCAAAACTTGAGATTAAACTGCATGAGAGGTGGAATGACACCTAAAAAATCATGACATACATTGGAATGCCTTGAGTTCAGCGAGTGGAGAGAGAAAAGGGGGAAACTAATTTACTGGTGTGGATCTCCCATGCTTGTTGAATGCCACTGCAATCAGTGTTTACCCCAGCTGCCCATGAGCTGTACCTCTGCAACCAGGATCTCTTTACCCATTTCACCATTAATATGACTGGTTTTCAGTTGTGTGTTGACAGTATCTGAGTAGTATCTCCTGCCTCATTTGCTTAGCATAACAAACTCCTTATTCTACATCCAATTGCTGTTTTGTGGTCAAGTCATCACATAGGGTTAACTGGGTGATGTAAAGCGCTGAGCCATAGACTGCCTGTTTTAAGGCTTCTTGAGTTGTTAGCAAGAGTTTTCCCACTCTTAGATGCAGCTTGGTAAAACAGCAAGTCTGCTGAACAGAGTTTGTTTCCTCACAAAATATACATCCTTTGCAATTGACTGCATAGTAGGTGTCCAGAAGATAGAAGTTCAGATTCTTCTACAGCACGGAGGTAACTTTCATTACCCAAGCTTCCTCGCCCACTGCAACACCAGATGATTTTTGTTTGTGGAACAAACTCACTTAAGGGAGATGGAGGTATTGGGTGCCTTTTATGCTGCTCTATTTGAGAAGAGATTTTTGGTGCATCTTTTCATTCTCTTCCTTTTTACACTACGGGGGACGATATGGCTCAGTGTGTTCATTGCCTGCCTGACTTCCCTCTGTTCTATGCACTGTGGTGTGTAATTAACAAGCAACATGCCTTTTATACAAAGGAAAAGCAATAGGTGGACTACATGGCAATTTTCTAGTATGCAACTGTGTTTCCAGTGCTGTGCACATTGCTGCTGACACCTTTACAAATATAATAGTATGAATTTAACACACCGACAGAAATGCAAGGAAAAGGCAAAACCATGCTGGCTTCTTAAGTGCTAGAAAAACAACAAATTAAAATGTTTGGCAAACAGGGGATAAGACTCATAGGGAAAAGACTTGTACTTCCAAGTTTCTCAGGGTACATCAAGCAATAAAGATTAAGAATTTATTACAGCTTTGTGTTCTCATTGTTATCTTTATCCCTCCATCTCCTTCCCCACCTAACTCCATTAAGCTTGCTTATAAAGTTATCAATAAAAAGAACTCCATGTACAAGGAAGGAATGCTAACAGACTGTTCCTTTTGTGTCCAAAACATGTGGCATAATTGCATCGAGTCACTGTGAACTTCAAATAGTTTGCTGGCTATGTTTTCTGTGAGAATGGTCAAGTTATTATAAGCTCTAATGTTTAAAGGGCAAAGTTGAAATTCTCTGAGTAGGTATATAAATCCAAGTGTTATGAATAACGATTTTACTAGTTATGAAAATGAACAAATATGTGGAAAGCATCAGGTAGCAAGCATTACAAGTTGCCATGCTTGGCAGTATAGAACCATACTTTTGCTTAACCTTGCTGTAACAAAGGTAGCAGAGTTTCTGCCCATTTTTAAACAGGGCAAAATACCCTCTAGAAATGAAGGATTGGACCAATCCATTTATCTGTATCGTGGGATCAGTGAGCTAGGAAACCTTACCCCCTGCCAGCTAAATGGCATTGGTACAACTGTATGTAGATAACAGAGAAGAATCCCCAAAAGATATGGCAAGTAAACCATAATAGATTCACAGCTTTTTATTTACTCATACGAGTAGTTTGACTGATTTCTTGCATGAGGGAGATGGCCTGGGTTTGGCCCATTTAGGGCATGTTGTTTCTTAAAATTCCAACAATAACATTCCTACACATTATTTTACAGAGCTTTTGCCTGGGGGCCCAATCTTGTCATCCTTCCACACACAGCATTTCTATTGAAGTCAGGATCAAGAAAATTATAAACCATACAGCATAAAAAGACATGCTTGGTTTATTTGGCACTGGAAAGCTCTACATACAGGCCTTTGGGTGCCATTCTGCGATTTTGACTGAGGCAAAATGGGCAACAGGGGAAGGTTAATGTATGAGTATTATCAAAATTATAATGAAGAGTATGTGATTCTAGTTGGAGTCAACCAGCATTGACCTGTAAGTATTGGAATGCACCCCCTGAAATGAAACTTCTTTGAGGATTAATGCTGATTCTTTTCTCATGACCTCATCTTCACCTCTTCCAGGCTGGCCAAGCAGCGTGGATGGCCAAGTAGCAGTGGATGCTTACAATCAACTGCACTTTGCAAGAAAGAAGTGTGGTACTGGTTCTTTCACAAATGCCCCCAGCCATGGTTTCTCATACTTTTGTTACCTTTGAGTTGCACTTGTGGAATATGCCTCAGATGAGGCTGCCCTGAAAACCTTTGGCTTGCCTGTGACTAGATGCTGTGTCTGCTTTGCAGGGGACAATGTTATGCTTAATACCAGGATCTGTTATCAAATATCTAGAGAAAGAAGAGGTTGGTCTTGACCTACAAGCCATAAATGATTCTGAATTGTCTGAGAAATTCTGTTTTCCTACTTGAGCTTGTCTGAGATGTTCATGTGTGTCATGAACATACTTGCAGGGATGTATCATTTCAAAATTTATCAGGATCAAATGCAACATGATTATTTCTTCCAGTCTTTTCTTGGTGTGTCAATATGTGGCCTGAGAAAAAGGACAGATAAAGCTGAAGTGTGAGAAATTGCATCATAACACTTCTAACTTATTTTTAAGAGGACCAAGAAAACTCTAGGTGTATAAATATGCTAAAACACCTCACAAGTGTCTAAATAGTCAGTTTGGGTTTTCCAATTCTCTGAGTGGTTAGAAGTTTATAAAATTCCTTTTAAGTTTTATTCTCATTATCTCTTCTATTTTACTTTTATTCTACATGTTAAGAAAAAATGTATGACAAACAATGCCTTGAGCCTTGCAGCACAGTTAGGAGCCAGGTTTCTAGATGCCCCAGTTAATATAATGTATAATGTTGCATTCAGCAGCAACTCATCTGATTGAAATAATTTGACTGGAATTAAACTATTGCTACTAAAATTTATGTAAAACTAATGAAAAATTTATTCGTTGATGAAATCCTTGCTTTTATCCGGGACTAACAATTCCTATGCAACGCTAGTGATCCTCCCACAAATAGTTGAGAGGAAATAAAATATAAGGGAGTTCATCAGTTCATATTCCCTGAGATCCTCACAGTTACTCTTCTTTGTGATCCAGTCTTTTAACTTTTTCATGACTTTAATCTTAAAAAATAGATTTTTAATTAAATTCAGAGCTATTATTCCCCTTTAGGGGAGGTGGGAAAAACAAATGCAACTCTGCTGCAGGACCTCTGAGCATAACACTTTCCCTCTCTTTACAGTTCATTTTGGCATTTTTATATATCTTCTGCTAATAAAATGTAATGATTTTCATCTTTTACTTTGACATCTGAGTCAGTATCTTTTATCTGTTGTTTACAGTGTTTCAGCCCATAAATAAATCATATGACAAAATAAATTACTTAATCTTGTGTTTTATTTGGAAACACATTAAAGCCTAGCTTTGGTGGGAAAAAATCACTTTACACCTTACAATTGCTTATATACTTTTATGACTTTTGTGTCACTTTCAAATACTATCAAGGTGTCATATCAATACCAATTGTTCACAAGAGCCACATTTTAAACCTTTCAAGTTTTCTGATAGAGTTTGATAGGAATACTTTGAAATGAAAGTACATCTGTCTTTGGCAAATGGCATTTTCAGTTCTGAGTGATTT
>JBCJKH010051131.1:36924-48028 GCA_039877255.1 Loriculus beryllinus
TGGCCACCTCCCGGATTTTGCGCGGGGTAAGCAAATTTCTTGCGGATCTTGGTCAGGATGCTATCAGCTGTTTCTTCTCAGTCTGCATCCCTCTAGGTGCAGATGATTGTCTTCTTGATTGATATATTTTCTTCAGGCAGAATCTCCTGTTAGCTCTTTTTATTGAGTAGCAGCACTCACTGTGGCACCTACACCTTATAGTAACAATAAGAAACACTCGGAAAGAAAGTAAACTGGAAATAGAAAAGACCTTTAATCTGTGATCAGCTATGGCTGAAAAGCTTCTCCTAGTGTGACAGATACAGGAATACTCACTTGAGGTGTCATCAGATGCTTGTAATAATGCCAGAGAAGCAGAGAAACAGTGCACTGATGACAGTCCTGTATCACACAACACATTTTATACACCAAGAGAAGATTAGACTTTCCAAAATGCTGGGACCTAATTCACCTTGGGTTCCAATTCAACCTGACCTACCTAGAGCTGCTGCCACTGACAAAAATACCAGCTGTGTCACTGCCTAGAAATGCTTTCAAAACCATGCCTTAGCATGCCTGTCATGATATTATCAGTAGCTTTAGGTGACTTTTGCTATCTTTCTTTGATGGGTCATCATCAGTATGATATTTGTATGAGATGTCTGCCATATGTGGGCTTGAGGTAAGATACACTGGTATCCCTGTGCTGCCCTAATGTTAATTCTTGCTCCAGTCTTACCATTCCCAGAGATGTTGCACAAATGCTCTCCAATTTCTGCAGTCCTGACATTTTCCCAAATAGCACCTTAAAGATATATTGTTGGGAAACATACCTAACTCATCCAAATACAGGAAGGTGTGTACGAACACTTTGAAAGAACCTAATTTTGCATCCATTACTCTGTTTATGGTATTCTCTTCCTTTGTTGCTTGCTTCTTTAAAGCTAGTTGGAAAGCAATTGAGTGGAGGCTCACTGGCTCTGAAACCCACTGATTAGATTTGGAGAGGATACAGGCGAAGGATGTAACATGTTAAAAGTAGGGCAAAAGAATAGCACCAATACTGGTTTGTAAGCAGAAAAGTCAGAAAGGTGAAGGAGGAGCCATGTGCGTTCTGTTGTTGCAAGATGATAATGGAGCCAATAAAGATAAGCACTTGGGGTGAAGAAAGAATATTTCCTCTGATTCTTACTGCCAGGTGGGAAAAAGAGCAAAACTGTGAGTTATGCTGTCAACACAAGGTCACCAACAGCCACTGATGTTATTTAGAGTGTGTGGATATGGTTATGTATATTCACAGAAAAAGAGAGGGAGGAGCAAAAAGAAAGGATGGAGATGACAAGGAGATACCAGAAGTAGGAAGGAGATGACAACAGCTATTTAAGATGGGGATGGTTAACAAGTGCCATGAGAACTTGGAACGTGCGAAGTGGGACATTTAAGTGGAGCATGGGGACTGCAAAGCATTTCACCTGACCCGTGAAGATGTAGCTGACTGGTTGGCAGGTCAGCCCACCTGAAGATATTACTGGGTGGGTGCTGTGAAGAGAATGGAGGTTTTGTCTCTCAAAGTTTATCAGATCAAGTACAGAGCAAACTACACAGCGACGATCATATTGATCTAGTCCCTAAACCATTGATTGCATATAAATGTGGCCTCTGAGAACATGTGGTGGCCAGTTAATCTCTAAGACATTCTTTTAGTGTTTTGGCATTTAAATTATCTTTCTGCTAGTGTCGACCTGGTTCTCCAAGTCCAGCGAAAACTCATTGACTCCATTAGTATTTATAATGAATCTATGGAAGCAAGTTCAGTCCTGGGGACATTTCATGAATCTCAGTAGTTTTGTTACAGATTTTTTTTCTTGGATGGAAAATATGTTGATAATCTTCTCTTAATACCCAATCCAGGATTCTGCAGCTAATTCACATGCAGAGCTAGGAAACACTACAGACACTGGAACAGGTATTTTCTAAGCAATATGAAACAAAAAGATTATCCAAGGTTCCCTTTTCTAAGTAAGCAAGATTCTTTTTAATAGTCATCCAAACAGAGGTGCTATTCATTTTACATCTCTGCAGGAAAGTGTTAACATGGTAATGCTTTGTGATCATGTGTTAGTTGTTAGGTTCATAATGAGTATAATACTGTTTTAGTTGTAATGTTCATTAATACAGTATGTTAATGTGTGTTCCTTCAAGATTAGCAACAGAATATGGTAAAAATCTATTAAACCCATAACATTTGTGCATGTAAAAGGAATTATTTTAACGGGTTTGTTTCATTAATGTTTATTTGTTTAAGAGGTCTTCTTAGTACACATTTTCTAGCTGCACACAGAATTTTCTTTGTCTGCAGACACGTGTTTTTATGACAAGTTGTGTTACTGTAAGCTACAGGGGTTTTCACATTATCTTGATGATTTTCTTATAAACTATAACTGTGGAGTGTTTTGAGTATGTATTGGAATTTCACACTGAAACCAAGTTTGCTGGTGTACGACAGTAGGTCAGTACAGTTTGTGGTCCAGATTAGCTTTCCCTTCCTAAAATTTACTTCATCACAACGAAGGGCAGAGTACTGCGACTGTTGCTTCTCCAACATATAGCCCTATATATACAAAAAAGCAGCTATTTCTCTACCAACTATGTGCTCCTAAATTCTATCACCTATAGCAAGGAGCTTCATATCACCGTTTATCTTTTAGACTGGCTGTAGAAGCAGAGGCTCTTTCAAGCTTTCTCTGCCTAGCTTGCTCCACATTTTTGTGCTGCATTGACTATCCCCTTTAAAGGAACTGCCTTCTATCACTGCAGTCCTTCCTGGATGGACATTTGACCTGAGACAGTATGCTTACCACCACAGAAAAGGCATTACTTTGGCATAGCATGTTAAAACTGCACTAACTGAAGAAAGAGGGTGCGAGCCCATTCAATTCTGTGCACTTCCCTTGAAGCATCTCAGATTTCCTGATGGCCAGGGAACGAAGACCCACGCCAGCCTGCACTTCTTCTCCAGAGTCTGGGGGGTGGGTGTTGGAGGAAATGCCTCCGTGCTGAGCAGGCAGAGGAAGGGGTCAAGCTGCCAGGGAAGTCAGTCCAGTTGCTGTCTCTTCAGTCTCTCAAAACAAGGCAAAAAGAGAACTGAAGCTATTGTCTTTCAGGGGTCACATATGGGTCCCACCGATGAAGCTGTGTGGGATTTTTGGTTTGGTTTGTTTTTTTCATTGTTCCCTGTCAGTATGAACCATGCTGTCTGTGATGTCTATACTTATTTGATTTTGGAAACTGTGCATGTAAGAAGTCCATATACTTTGCCACATCCTGTAGTAGAGTGTTCATATCAGTTCTTTCCAAAAGATTGATTCCTAGCTTGCTGCAGCACAGTTCATCAAATCCTTAATACAGAGGTGAATGGATGGTAGTCTCTTTTTCATCCAAACAATTGTAAGCCTGCATTTGGCTAGCAGTTATGCTTGTTGGATGAAGCATGACTGTTCAGTACTCAGTTTGTTTGCTGTTGCCAGCAAACAATACATTGGCAAGTGTTTACACTTTCTTTCTCTTGCCCTTTTTTATTGGTGCTGTACAAAAGTGAGCACAAGTAATGTGTGTCCAGAGTGTATATGCTAATTCCTCCATAGACCTAGATGTTAAAATTTTAAAGGACGGCGAGTCATTTGAGGTCACGCTGTTACCATGTGCTATGTTCTACTGCACTAATATGTTCCTAACGTTCTTTAAAGTCACCGAAGAACATTTGCAGCTGAGTCCTTCCCTTTAAATCTCCCTCTCTTGTTTTCCCATTTTGATTCAGCTATCTCTCTGGTTATTAAAGGGAAATAACCAGGTAGGCACAATTTTCCAGCACAGAAAAGTAGTGAAGAGCCTGAGAATTCAACGGGATTTGACTTCTGAGCACATTTCCTAGTTCCTTTGTAAGCCTCTGTCTATATTAATGTACTGCTGCACTTTGCAGAATAATATACTCATACGAGTTTCATAGCCAGCTTTCCCCCTTCATTCTGAGGACCAACATGTTAGTTTTTCAACAGCTGTAATCAGGAAAATAAGAGCTTTAGAGTTTGCTTCAAACCCTGTATCTCTAGGCAATCTGCTGCTAGAAAGCTACTCTCAGAGTTAGCATGAAACTATTCTAATTCTGTATTAATTGCTGTAATTAGTTTTTTTGCGTCATGATCAGATCAAGGAAGCCTAGGGAAAAAAAAAAAAAAAAAGAGAAAGGGAAAAAAGAACCCACATCCCTCCTAAAATGAGGTTTGATACTGCCGGCAAATGCAAGTCAGATAATCCCAGCAGGGCAAAAGCCCTTGGCTTCACAGGTGTCAGGGGCAGTTTGATTCCAGCCAAGCTGAAGTCATTCTCAGCATGCTCTCCTGCATGTTGCAGGCCTGATGGAATCTTTGCAGTTTTCCTGTTTTGCTTAGATTCCCCAATTCTGGAGGGCTTTCCTGTCTTTGCTACTTACAGGTAGACTCATGATTTCCTTACGTGACAAGGTGCATGTGAAGAATGATACCAGTCAGGTTTCTCAAGACCCATTTTGTGTGTGGCAAACCCACTGTTTGCAAAGCATCTGGTTGCAAGCTGGGGGAAGTTCCCAATCTGAATCTTAGGCTTATATCATTCCCTGTGATGCAGGATGAGCATTCATTTATACTGCTCTTTCCTTTTACACAGCTGTTGTTTGCTATTTCCCTGTTATTAAATACTTACACAAGGAAAGAAATATAAAAATGCTGATACTTGCCATTAACTATTTTTGATGCAACAACTAAGTCTGCCAACTGCATGAAGTGAATGCATTTTGTTAAGCACATCAAAAATGCATTTGTAAGAAAAGGCTCATCGGGTCAGATAGAAAGGACAGAGTACAGTGATAGCAAAGTACCTTGGTTTCCCATCCATAAAATGCATTTTTATTTCTTCAGTCCCTTGTGTCCTTGAGTTATTTAGACTGTAAACTTTTTATGATAGAAATTGCCTCTTAATTACAATGTATTTATACAATGGCCATCCGTTGGCCATCCGTCAGCCAACCGTCAGTAGAGAACTCTTCCTCACCCCCTCAGGTTTCTTGTAGCTCACCACTTCCTTAGTTTGTATTCTCACCTAAATGCAGAGTCTTCTGCATGGGAGCTTTTCTGCATCCTGTTCCTTCTCATTCATTCTCTCTCCTCCTATATGACCTTCTCCAGATGGTACATCTACAAGAAAAGGAGCAGATTTAGAAATGGCTGGTTTTCTTTGGGTGGGAATTAAGCTGCATTAGCTTCTTGCCAATGCTTTAATATGGGAGCAGGCTAATCTTCTAGACCTGGGCAAGAACCCATCTTTCTATTCAATGAGAGCTTTGGAAATGTAAACATTTTCTTGGTTTAGATGAAATGTTGACATCTCAGGAATGTTTGCAAAACCCCAATCCAAGAAACTGGGAGCTCTGAAGGGCAGGCTGGACTTGAACTAAGTCAAGAAAAACATGCTTTTAACAGTGTCAGAATGCTTCTACATCCCAGACTCATATTTGTTTTTTTCTTTTAATCAGATGAAGCAGATTGTGTTTCTGCCCCCCCACCCAGATGCATTTATTTTTTTGTAGAGTGAAAAAGGTTTGTTGGAACCAGCTTGAAGAAGATGGTGATGAAAAAGATGAATTTGACTGAGCATCCACATTTTGGCTGTGCAGGTCCAGATCCTTTTTTGCTTTCATATGCTGTTTATTAGCACTATCTCTGTATGTTCAGGAGAATTGAGGTCAGACACGAAGGAAGGGAATGCAGTGGTGTGCTGCTCACTGTTCTACTCACTTTGTCCCTTAAAATCTCAGATTTCTTCTCTGATTTCAGAAAGAAAAAGAACTGTAGTTCCCTAAAGGTTTGATTTCTCATAAAGCTTCAGTTTTTCTAGGTACACAAAGAGTTAATTTTATTGATGGTACAGCTGACAGAGCGGAAAATTGAGCTTGATGCATTGTAATGTGCTTGTTTCAGCATGTCTGGAAGGACTGCAATTCCTAAGAAGTAAATGACCATCTCTCACCGCAGGTGCCACTTCCATCTAGCCCTTCTCACCAGAATTGTATCAATACATAGTGTTATTTACTATTGTTCCTACTTATACTTTGAATTTTTTTCATATGTATCCTATGTTATGGACCTCTGTGGGAAATTTGCTTGAGTGAGAACTATGGGATTGTGTTGCAGAGTTGTTAAATATTAATAAGCAATGAATTTCAGATCACCCAAAATATAAAAATACCATTCCCAGCCATGTGACCATCACCTCTCTCTTGCTCTGCTTTTTTGGAAGCTAAGGAATATGCTCTTTTGCACATTAATTTGTGATGATACCATCAGTCATTCTTTGAACAGCGAATTTTATTACTTAAGTCTCCACATCAGAAGAGCTCAGTTTGTCTGTTGGTTTTTCCATATCACAGGATCTGTGCTGAAGTATGAAACCATTAGGTTTATTTTACCATCTAGTACAATATGTGTAGGAGCTATAGCTCCTAAGAATGTGTTTCACAGCTCAGTCATGTATGGAGACATTATGAAACAAACAATTTTTTTTATCTGAATTCCCCCAAGCTTCCTTTTAAAAAGATTCTAAGCAATGCTGCAAATAAGTTTTCAAGAAGATTGTTTTATGAATTCATGTGCTATACGCAGTCTTTTTAAAGAGTAGAAAATCACATAAATGACAGCTCCAGAAACTGTAGATTTATGACATTTTTTTAACTTTCCGATTATGTTGGCAATGACTAAAAAAAATAAAATTTTGTAATTTTGAGTAGAGAATAATGTACTTTTTTATTAAAATAGAAATGACACACTGCTGCATATCTAGCTTGATTTAGTGTTTTTATTAGTTATAGAACTGTTTTAATACCTCACTAACTATTGCTTTCTCCCTTAAGGTTTTCATTGTTCTCATACCCTAGAAACAAATTGATAATTCTGAAAAAAATAAAGTATTTCTTGGTTGTTTGCTAACAGCAGAATAGCAATCAGTCACCACAGGGTTACTACAATGGGCATCATTATATCTGGATCCTTATCAATTTCACTATATGGGTAAGTATTATTGCTGCATACCGGAACTCCTTTGGTGTTATTGCTTAATTTTAATTGTGATTGTAAAATGTGAAAAATGTGGATATTTAAACCACAATTAAACACCTGCTATACTTGTTGTGCATTGGCATTTAAAGATATATTGAGTATTTAAAATCTGCTGATTCAGATATTACATTGAGGAGGGAAATAAAGAAAAAAACCAAAACAACAGGGATTGGGTTGAGAACAAATGTTTGCTTAAGGAAACAGTTGCCGGGAAATTTAATTTAGCCAAATACGCGATGCAACATCTGAACCTTAAAACATTCTGAAAAGTAAATTTTGACATCGTGCTGTTCCTCAGGCAGCTTCAGAGAGGCTGCCAGTCCCTTGCAGCTTCCAAGTCTCCCACTGTCCTGTGTGTGTCTCTCTGACATCCTCCTAATGGAAAATCCTATACTGGAAAACACCTGCCCAGCATTAACAAGATGTAAATGGCAGAAACAGCAGAATGTCAAGTTGCAGAGATACAAAGAAATGCAGGTTTTGTAGGAAAAGCCTCTGCTGACTGCTACCAAATTCTTAATTTCATTCAAGAGTGAAAGCATTTCTAAATTGCTTCTGGTTCTGCAGTGAGAAGCCCAGGAAAACACATGAGCACATGATTTCCTTTAAGTGTGTGAGTAATGTGAATGAGTTAGAGCTCAGCACATGTTGATGTGCTTTGGTGGACTTGGATCCGTTAGTGGTGGAAGGTGGTTTAAATCTAGCAGACATAAAGAGAGACAGCAGTTCAGTACAATTAAATCAGCAAGCAGCCTGTGCTGCGCAGCCTGGCTCATGCACCTTTCTGCATTCCCTCTCTTCCCTTTCCATAACTGTAGCATGGAAAAATTATTTGGTCTGATAAAATGACAGATTTATCATCTCAGTAAAGCCTGGTTTGGAATATTTGAGGGTCAGTCTGTATACAGGCATTCAAAATTCAACTGTATTTTAGGTGTTAGCTTTTGTCTGTTGCTGTTTCATGTTTATTTAATCACTTTAATTTCAGTGAAAAAAGTCATGGTATCAATCCTTCCATCTTTGCACAAATAGTGGGAAGAGTTTTCCATGCCCTCAGCTAGTTCTTCCTTGTTCTGGAAGGTTGCTCAGGGGATCTTTTGCTTCATGATTTATGATCTAGTCAGGTAAAGACTTAGGAGCAAATACCTGCCCCCTGCCAAACCAGCAGCTTTAGGACACAACTAGCTCCTCTGTTTAGGAGAGGTGACACACAGTATTTTTCTGCTACTGTAGAAGAGAACTTGGTGTTTCTTAGTGGTCTCCATAGTATTGTTGGTTTTCAGGGGTGCATTGACTTAGGTTTGTGTTTCTTGCAATATTGATTCCTGGGAGGATTCCCCTACTTCTTGCCTGTGTACTTCTGTTGAGTTTACATTGAACTTTGAAACTGATTCAGTGTGATCTGCTGTCAGCCTCATGCTAAACACTGGGTGATAAAAATATCTCCCCTTCCTGGGAAAGTTCCCAAGGGCACTTTATGTTCCTTATCTTTTCCTTCTTGTTAATTTGAAACCAGCGATATCTGGCTAATAGGTGTGGAAAAGCCAACAATGTTTTGATAAGTAATATATGTAATAAATTGGGAAGTTTTGCATTTAATTTTATTCCCCAAAAAGCTACTTCAGTTTGGAAGTATGGTAGCTTTCTGCAGAGACCAAACAGTTCCTCAAATGCCTTACCACAAATAAATCATTCAAATATCTGCTGCTTGTCTTATAGCATGTCTTGGCTACCCTGTCAATCTGCAGTAATGGCTTCTGTCAGGTGGAACCTCGTGGGAAAGAAATGGGTTTATCTTAAAAAGTTTGTGAGAGTATCTCTTATATCTCCAATGTATGTCATAGAGATTATTAAATGTAGAATAAATAACAGACAACTGTATTATGGGGCTTTGATTCCACGAGAGGTTCCATTTCTTGAAAGCAGATTCAGAGTTCATGAAAGCTGTCAGGTTGAAGTCATTGGAAACCAAAGTGGTCTTTCAACCTGCAGTTCAGGTGCAGTACTGGCAAGAGGCATGCAAGCCCTTCCATGCTATCCTCACCTGCAGCATCTGTATTTGTGCTTTACAGTCCATACAAAAGGAGTAGAAAGGCAGGTCCAGGCAGTGTGATGGAGTTTAGTTCAAGTAATCCAAAACTAGCTCTGAGAGGTCTGCCCATGGTGATGTGTACATAAGGCATTAGCTGGGGTCTCAAAGATGGACTCACCGCCAAAGGTGGTGAGCCCCCGCAGAGCTGTGTTGAGCTCTCAGCATCAGTCAAGCACTGCACCACAGCAGGAATAAACCCAGAGCAGAGAAGTCTACAAAGCACATGGGCAAAATGGTCTGAGACAGAGGACTCTTCTTATCTCTGTTAGGCTAACCCATAGGGAGCCTCATGTTGCTTGGGCTCAGCAGGATGTGTGGCATATTGAGGCTTATATTTTAAGCCTACACCTTTATAGCACAAGGCCTATCAATTAATTTACCTACTCTTGTGTCAACTTTGGCAGCTTTATAAATTGGAAAAAGAGATTCATGATCTAAATCCAGCCCCTCACTCTGTGATGCACTGATGCCTATAATTCCTCATAGAAAATATCTTTCCTGAAGTCTGCAATGTGTTATAATCTCTAATTATGAATATGTTCACAGAATTTGTTCATCTCAAGATGCACTTGTGCATCTGTTATTTATGCACCATACATTAAACTTTACATATAGCTTTAGAAATATTTCTGCAGATGTGCACTTGTACTTAAAAGACCATAGAAAATGATATGTTAAGCTGCGTGACGAGGTCCTTGGGTAAGGATTATAAAGCATTGCCATGAGAACCACCTTTCCCCACAGCAGAGTTCTAACTAGAGGTAGACATCCTTCTGCTGAAACTATGGGCTGTAGAAGGGGGTCTCCAGAGTCATGGCTGCAGATGATGCAGCCATCCACCTTCACCTGCGTCTGTCTGTCTGTCTGCCTTGCAGGCAGCCTGTGAGCTGTGTGTCTGTGCTGTCAGGCACAGTGGGACTGGGAGGTTCCTGTCTGCCCTGGACCCCAGGCAGAGGATGTGTTAACAGACTGTGGGTTTTCATGGTGAGAATGCCTGGTATTGAGGGTATCCTCAGGGCACCCTTTGAAGATGATACAGCAAGAAGCCAGTATGTTTGTGAGGGCAAGAAAGTCTGGCACTGTGCAAGAGAGACTGTAAACTTATTACAGAAGCTGAACTTTATGTTTAAATAGCACATAATGCAGTAGGGACTGGCCCCTGCCTGGCACTTTTAATTGCTGCTGTAATAATAATACAAAAAACAGAACCACTATTCTGTATGCAGCCATACAAAAAAAAAAGATAAATTGTTATTCTCCTCATTTTCCTATTGTAAAGTAATGCTGTCAGAGTTGAATTTGTTTAACAAGAAGATAAATCCTTGAATGATTACCTTGGAATATGAAGGGGAAAAAAATACAATTAAGCACTAGCCACTAGAAGAAAATGAGCATTAAAGCTAATGTAGCCACTAAGTATTGGAAGGTCAGGAGGGCCAATAATTTCATGATGTACAAAAATATACTCATCTTTGAGCACAACCCAAGGTCTTCTGTGGACCACGGTTCCTGTCAGTCCCAGGAGGACATAAATGCCACCTTAACACTGTGACTGCTTCAGGATCGTAATGTCTTCCTAGCAGTACTTTGCTAAAATGGAAGCATTAACTGATAATTTTTCAAAGGACAGAGGCTACCAGACTATTTTATTCGTTAGGCTTCCTTGTTCAAGCTGGCTAAGGATGCACATGGTACGTGGAGTTGAACAATGCAAGATTGTGAGTGCCTTTGGAAAGTACTGAAGTACTGAAAGTCCTTCATTCTCAATGCAAGTTAATGAGGACACTGTGCCACTGTGTTTTTAATTTTCCTTTTTTTCTTTCTTTCTTTCTTTCTTTCTTTCTTTCTTTCTTTCTTTCTTTCTTTCTTTCTTTCTTTCTTTCTTTCT
>JBCJKH010051132.1:8063-19581 GCA_039877255.1 Loriculus beryllinus
CAGAAGTGGATATGGCTTTCATTGCTTTCTGCCCACCACCAGCACTTAATATATCTACCAAGCTTGTATAGATTACTGCTATAGGAGAGAGAGCAAGAAATGGCAGCAGATACCTGCAACTGCATGCAAGGTGCCAAAGAGCTGATCTAAGGGTTCAAGATATCAGGTGAGATTTTGGTCCAGAAACGAAGATATGAATACACTTAGATGTCTTTCCCTTTTTTCTGTTTGAAAAAAACAAAAATCCGTGAAGAAACTCTGCTTTTCTCCATGAGGTTCTCTAACAGAAACCAGAGGCAGTACCCCCATTTAGTTAATGGGAGGAGAACTATTTCTAAATTTGCAGAATTGTAGACAAGGAAATTTTTTTATCTGGAAATATGGGTGCTTTCTCACATTAATAGCCCTGTGTCACTGTTGTAATCCAGATGAACCCAGATGCTGAATTCTGTCTCAATGCTGTCAACGTAGAGGAGCCTTCTTGGCGTTGATCTGGATTTCCATCTGGGTGACCAGAGAAATTCGTGGAAAGAACCACAATTATTGCAGTGACTGCTGTAGGCAAATGTTCCTGCTCAAATCCAGAAGGGAAATTTGAAAGTGCTGCATATTGCACCAGAATATGGGTTTCTATCAAAATTAAAATACTTGGCAAAATGGACAGCCTCTGTAGAAATTTTATTTCTGAAGAAATCCATAGAAATGAGAGAGTTAAAGTCAAATTTTTACATTTCAGATATTAAATTCTTTTTTATTTTTTCTTCTTTTAAACTGTCTCTTATTTGAATGTATGTTGCTGTACATTTTCCATGTAATAGAATAACATGGTTTTAAGCTATGATGAAGCATTGAACCAGACTGTTCGAAATGACCTCTGACACAGAGATATTTATGCACTCATCTTCAGGTTTAAATTGATGTTATTTTTCAAAATCCTTTGTGACGTGGAACTTCCCAGCCCAGGGCAGGCAGTGGCTCTTGCTGGGGCTCTGAACTGAAGCAGCAATGAAGTAAAACACAAATGAACAGAAGATAATTGTTAAGTATATTCAAGATGATTGTTTGGGGATGTATGAGATTTTCTAAAAGGTTTGCAAAGTATAGCAACTCTGTCTGCTCTCCAGCAATACTTACTGTTCTCTCATCCCTGAGATTAACATCAAAATTATTAGGTGTTCAAGCTTGGACTGATTCAGACCTTTCCTGGCTATTTCTGTGTTTGGTTGCTCAATGTTGCTATTCAGGACAGCTGATAGCCCTTCAGAATCGACTTATTTATTCATACTTTGTTTGAAAATTGGAAACATAACATTCAAAAGCTGTTATTTACTACAACAACGTAAATTTAAACTGTTAAAACCACAATACTTTATATAAATAAGAGGAAGGGAGAGGTGGGTGAAAAAGCTTTCATATAAAATGAAATAAAAAAATCAAAAAGTGCACAAGAACATCAAGTGAATTGCATATGTTGCAGTAAAAAATGTACAGTAACCTGGTCATGAAATATTTGTAGAACATTTCACATAAAGTCATCATGTCTGAAGGAGTCTATCTATCACATTCAGTAAAAACAAGCTACTCTTCCTTGCACTAGAACTACTGATCTGCTTACAAAGCCTGGTTTATTTGGGTTTTGGGGTATTTGTCTTTTCACAGTAACATAGATGCATTAAATGTACATTGAATTTGTGCAGATTCAGTATTGCGCGCAAAATACTGTCAATGACTGGAGTGGAGAGGTAGCAGGCTCCATTTCAGTGCAAATAAATGTAAACTAGTTGTGTGAAGATCAAGCAGAAATGATTCAGTAGCATTGTAATTACCAGAATCCCCTCTAACAGACTCTCCTCAGCTTCTGTTTGCACTGTGCACTTTTCCTTCCTGCAGTTGCGGTACATACCCATCAGACCAGTGCTCTCCAGCTCAGTGAACCTCCTCATCAGTACAGATGGTTGAAAGCAACCAGGACATGGGTCTCCCAATAGAAATGAAAGTCACTTAGTGGAAAGAAGAAATGAAATTTCCATATTTGTTCCACTCAAGCCCAGTCCCAACTTCTCCAAGGACAGAAAAGGACATTGCAATCCACAAGACTTTTGTGTACATAACAGTGTTGGCTCAAGGGAAATTTCCAGTTTGGGATAGGTTATGAAATCCCACCTCTGTGGTTATACATGCAGTTGCTGACCGAATCCTTCTACTAGCCGGCTGTCTCCAGGGCTGTTTTGCACACTAAACAAGCACTTAAGTAAATGATCTTCACCAAGCTGTGTCTATATCCATCAGCCTCTATGACTCTGTCATACTTATTTAGTTTCAAGGAATTTTCTTCTGATTTGTATCAATACAAGTAAGACCCAGACCTTCACTGCCCAAGCCCCATAAAATGAGAGGTGCACAAACTCCGTAGGTAATTTTCTATTAGGCCCTTTCTAAAGGTCCTGCAGTGCCTTTATTGGCAAAACTGGTCTAAAGATTTCCTATTCTCCATCCCTTTCCCTCTACCCAGTGTTTTTCCAACCTGAAGCAATTCTCTGTTCACACTGCAGGGGACAAAGGGTAGATCTTAAACTGGTAGCAACAGAAGCCGCTTGACGAAATCTCAGCAGTGGGGGAATCTCACCCGACTTTCCAAAACTTTGCAAGAAGATCACTGTTCAGTGTGAATTGAAACTGTTGGTTTTTCAACTCCTTTGCGTTTGGGAAGGGGACAGCTATGGACAGAGTGCCCACAGCTGTAATGAGTTCTTCTGCTCACATCCTCTCCTACAAGTGCTGAACACATTTCACAAAAAGCCATCACAGAATCTGAACTCATGTGCCCAGACTTGTTTTGTGCAACACACATTTACTCCTGTGTTAAGGTATAAAACTCCACACAAATAAAAAGCGGTGCAATGCACTTTCGCTACTTACATTTGTATCTGATTCCATGGATGGCATGCAGGCCAACAAACAAAACCAGATCGTTCAGGTCTCTGGTGCGGAATCCAAACAAACCATGGTGCACAGCTCCTTAATCACCTAAGGTAAGAACGAGTATGTGTCCCACAAAGATGTAGTTCCAAATGTATGTTTTTTCATCCTTATTTAGGTGCCTATTTAAAAATAAGGCACTCATCAAATCAGTTCAGCAAGTCACACCTGTCAACTGAGCTGTAGTCACTGCCAATAACCGTTCATGCGCTCTTCAGCCTCCCCAGCTGTGAGGGAATGTGACTTGTTAAAAACTTCAATAAAAGAATTTCACGGACAATTATAGTGGTTCAGCTGATAGATGGTAACTTGTTAAGCTGCCATAAATCAGCTGTGGATCTGAGCTGGAAATAGGTGACCTAATTTTCAAGGAAGCTAAAATACTAACTTTCAGTGTCAAAGGGAGCTGATAGATAATTCAAACCTCTAAAGTCAGGAAATTCAGGGCTAAATCCTAAGACATTTATTCTGCCTCAGTAATATCTGACACCAAATGTGATCCCATTGGCTTAGTGGAGCTACACTTGGCGCAAGCAACTTGACATTGTTTAGGCACCTGAATAAAGATTTGGAAGCCTAATTCTGGGTATTTATTTTCACAAATCTCAGTCTGAGTTCCATAATTTTGAAATAATCTCTCTTTCTTCCAGTGATGGTTTTGTTATAGCTACAGATGTCCAAGGAGTAATGGAGGCTGGGCCTTGTAGAGAACAAGATCTCCTAGAGAAGGCACAGATAAAATCGGTTTATCTGTGTTGCATACCTCACCTCTCCCCTTCACATCACTTTCTGCTCCTGTTCCCCTAGGGCTTTGTTCTGTCCTGACATCAGCTCCATGACAAAGTAAAGCTACTGTTTACAGTACAGCCACTTCTAATTTACATCCCGCCCTCCTCCCAAAACAAACACCAGAAACTCAGAAATCCCTTCAAATCCCCTGTCTAGAAAATGTTCTCAAGCAGAATTTAACTTTCTTCTCACTGCAAATATAATGCAAAATGAACTGTATTCAGTATGTGCAAATACAGTTCTTACATCCTTCTTAAATAAACCTTTCCTTGACTTTTACAGCAATCAGCATTTCTGTATTTTAGTTTATTAAAAGTCTGAGATTTGAATGTTCAGAAATCAAGTACTCAGTAAGAAAGGTCCAAAAACTGAAAGCAAGAGGGTTAGCAAGATGGTGTCAAAGTATCAGAGAATTAGCAACCAGCATACTCAACAGAAATCCAAACAGTAGAATAGAAACTGAAATTAAAATCTCAGTCGGTGAAGGAAATGTGTTTGTTTTCCCAAATATGTTGAATCTTGACAATTTCTCAATTTTGATTACAGCAGGGATGCTAAGCTCCACCACAACCCCAGAATACCTTTGAATTCCTCACTGATACTTGCTTCAGCACTACTCGTTTTTCAGTTTTGGCTTTCACTTTCTCTGCAAACCAAGCTTTGAGGTGAATCATATATGTTTTCTCTCGGAAAACCTAACAGTAGTCCTATGTTTAGTTCTCTGTTTCCATCATTTTCTTCTCACTCATGCTTCAGAAGCCTATTTGTCTTCAATTAGTCGTTGGAGGGCTATTGACAAAGCCAGCAGCAATTCCTCCCCACCACGCACAATGTGTGTCCTTGCCATGCTGATGATGCTGGGTGTCATGCCAGGAAGCCGCTGTGTGTCCAGTGTGCCTTGGGTCACTGTGTGTAATTGTGCTGTAAGTATCGAATCAGTCTGTCTGGGAGAGGCAAGGTGCTAAGAAGTTTAATGCGGTTTCTTCCAACCAGGCTTCGTACCTTGATGCGGCAAAGATGGGAAAGAGGTCGTGGGGGCTCTGAAACACAGGCAGGTCAGAAACATGAGCTAAACAGGTTTGAACTTAAGAGAGACAGCTTGGCTTGGCTAAGTCAGTGGCAAGAGCAAAATGGGAGAAGGAGGAATGAGAAAAAGGAGCCTTTTTTACAATGGAGAGATGATGTAACTTGCACTGGTGGCAGCTCATCTATACTGAGACATATAGGACATACATAGGGAAGAAAGTGGGGCTGGAGAATGGCATGCTGTATCTCATCTCAGCCTTAGCAGTGGGCTTTCTAGGAGGATTTAAACAATTTGCTTCCCAGTACTCAGCCTTTCCACTGAAAATAAATGTAATAAGTAACAAATTTAGCTTGGTTCCAGAAAACTAATTCTGATAATGCCTATGAAAGACTTTGGATCCTGAGGGAAAATATATTTAGGAAAGCAGAATATTAGTAAAGTCTTTAAAGGCCACTGATGTCTTCTGGGTTCCTGTGGAGATGGTCATGCTGCCATGCTGCCCTGATCTGACTGTACTCCAGATGCAGCCACATGGCCCTCCTGCACTGACAATGCTGATTCCCAGACAGTCAGATCCACTGCTGGTGTACATTTAACATCACAGAGTCGGTGACATCCTAACAATTTCTAGTACTTCATACCTGGTCTAAAATGTCATCTAATCTCAATAGAGAAATCCCATGAAGTTTAAGGGATGAATACTAATTTGGAGATAGTGACTAAGGGTTTGAATCCAAAACCAGGACTATTTGTGCCAGATTCTTTCCAGGGTGAACATACCTGCTTTTTCTTTAATGACAGCCCAGTCCTCATAACTGTCAATATGCTCCTTGAGCCGGGAACAGAGCTGCACGTTACCCACATAATCCAGAAGAACATCGATGATTGGCCCAGCCCAGCGACTAATCTCTGGAGTAGACACCATTTCACAAAACTTCAAATTAAAACAGATTGACGACTGTTAGTGGGACATGAATGCACCCGTGGAAATTGTAACGATAGCAACTGCCCCAATGTCTTTGGTGGTCCCACCCTACTACCAGCTAAGAAGGCAATTCCAGTTTCCCCTCAGAAAACTTCAACTAAAACTTCTTTTTTTTGCAGCTGAGGTTAGAATCCCCTCTTTACAGCCACAGCAGGACACAAACCCCTGGTGAAATCCTAGCTCTGGAGCATGGAAAGGATACCAATTTGTTCATGGGGTTCCACAGGCCCTAAATGGGAAGGCCTTGTGCTAAACCAGTGAGGGATCTACTGAGAAGTCCATGCAGCCCAGGGCACCGTGACACAGTGTGCTGGCTATCTTTAGCTTCTTGAGAGGGGCTCTGTGGGGCACCCTTCACAAAGGAGGCTTAGGTGAAGAGAGAAATTTGGCAAAGCACAGCACCTCCTGCTTCTTGTGAACCCACTAGTATCCACAGCTTTTGGGGACCAAGCACCTTACTAGAAACAAGTCTGTGGAAACCCTATAGATGAATCCCTGGCATTTTTGCTTGCTCATGGAAAGCTATCCTGGGCCTAATATAGAGGTGTCTTCCTTACTCAGTCCTGGATCAGGCAAATTTTCTGTTGCCCCACTGTAAGCTGCAGAGTACTCAAAGCTGTTGCATGGAGGGCTGCTTATGGAGATACTGAAGAACAGATTTAACGACCTGATTTTAAGCAGTCTAATTTCCAAAAAGTAGCGACTTCTCTTCCCGCTTTAATCTAAATATGTCTATTTTTCCAGACAGCTTAATCTATCTCTGTTAGAGTGCTGCATATGATGAAGATATCTGTGGATGTATCTGCTTGTGAACAGCCAGAGTGTTTAACATGAATTAAATCATGCTGTGTGGATAAGAATGCAGACACATGGACAAACCCAAATGAATGATGGTGGCTTAAGCACCATCCACCAGCTTAGTCACAGAGACTGTCTGCAAGCACCCTCCAAGCCCACCCTAAACAGGAAAGAAAATGCACCAGCTTAAACCTCTTTCAGTTTAAGCTCCTCTAACTAGACCAAATTTGATGATATACGCATGAGCCCTAACTCAAAATGCATTAAACTTTCGTGTGGATAATGTTATTCAGAAATAAAACCACATCAGCTCACCTAGGAAAGAATAAAGCTGCAGCAAATTATAAGGCAATTTTGTTGAAGGTAAGAGCATTCACAGAGGTGGTTACTACTCTTCTGACTTTTTTTTTTTTTTTTTAACACTGGGCATCACCATGTAGTTTCTCCCAGGAAAATTAGATACGGTAACATCAGGAGGATCCCAGCAGACAACCCAGTTTCCTACCTGAAATGTTTATAGGAAGTCCAGTATAGTGTATTTGGCTGTCATTCCCCAGTGCATGTGCCATTCACATGCAGTTACCCATTAGACATGCAAACTGTGGATCTGCACTACTACCTCCAAACAATAACTCCACTTTGTCAGAGCTTAAATGAAGGCACATGTGTAAGGCAATAAACCACTGGGTCTTTATCTCATCTTGCCTCTGCCAGAGAGTTTGCCTGTCTCTTTCTCTCTTCCCTGTTGACAAGCTCAGTCTACAAAAAAATCTCCTGAAATAAAAATGTTCCAAAACATGTTGCAGGAAAAGAAGCATAGCTAAACAAGGAAAAATAATTCAAACCTGCAACTATAGGCAGTGGAACTGAACCAGGGACAAAGTGACTCAGAGCCTGCAGTCTCGATAGGCCCCTGAATGCCCTCTCGTGGCAGTAGAATAATTCACTCCCCACTTCAACGGTTTTGACACTGCTATTCTGGAAACGTGGGAGTGAGTCAGCAACCATTTTTCTGTGTTCACTTTCTCCAGGACACGTTAATTTAGTAGCAACAGTAGTGATTTATAGTTACACATTCTTCAAATCACTTCCAGTAGATCATATTCTTTACTGTATAAAGACTAATCATTCAGATTTATTGTCCTTATGTAATCTTATACAATAAAATAATTAAGAAAAAAAAAAGCACATCTTTTGTCTGGGGAAGTCTATAGTTTCATAAGATCCTCTATACTTCTGAACACAAACCATATCACAACTATGTCATGATGCTACACACACGCGCCTTATTTTGGTTAGCCAAATTCCTAGCAGTGGGAAGAAAATTTAAAATTATATTGGAGGAAAGGAATTACTTTTTCTCTGTATGCATTTGTCCCTCACCAGTCTCTCTCGAGGCACATATATAATTTTATTATTTCATTAATTTTTCTGCTACAAAAATGTGGTATGCTAAAGCAATCCTAAAGCTGTGACAAACACTCTCAAGGAGAAGTCAACTCTTCAGGATAATAGATTATTTTGATGGACTCTTACAATCTTCTTTCTAAGATTTCTTTTTGTTTGTTTCTCAGACACGTTACTGCAGATTAAAGTATTTTGGAAGCAGGGATGATAAAAAGGTAAAGATTTTCTAGGATCTTTTAATGTATTCTTTCATTCTTTCCACCTCTGAGGAACATTTTTGGCGACTATCTCTTAAGGCAAATGACGCTTTCTTCTAAATCCCTCAAAATTATACTTAAACTAGATAGAAGCTGATTTATTTCTTCCCTAATTCTTTGCAAAACAGACTGACATGCTGAGATTTCTTTATCATGTTACATGGTGAAGGGTAGCAAATTTTGATTGGAAGATCAGGTTTTGTTTGAGATATGTTGGAAGGAGTCAATATACAGAGATCAGAAAAAAAAGATAATCTTAGATTATACAAAATCCTTTAGCGTATTGAGAATCCAATTCCAGGCCAATGGAAGATAAGCCCAGTTGCACTTTGGAAAGGATTGCAAAGATGTATGTGTAAAACTCAGATATTTAAAATCTGTAACTGGCTTTGAAATCATGGATCTCCTAATCTCTTTTGAAAACTTCAAATATAATGCACAGTCGTATAGCTAACAATTTATTCTCTCTCTCTCCAGGGCTGCCTATCCAATATAGTTCAAAATTACAACTATTTACATTCACTGGTTTACCTACATGAAGTGAAGCACCAATTTTAATTTAGCTAGGAGCTTAAATTCCATATCAGACAAAACAAATCTTACAGGGCAAATAAACCAAGAAGCAAGTGGACTTCCCATATGCTACCACCCATATTCTACCACTCGTATGACATTGCCTGACACTCCTGGCACTTCAGGTCCAGAGGAAAAAATTACTATAGATCTGACAGCAAGGCTGTCAAGATGGCTATAATTCACTGTAAATTCAAGCTACGGCCACAGTGGCTGTTGCCTACCATCCTGATGTTATTGAACATGGACTTGAAATGTTCACAGACTCTTATTAAGCCCTTTTTCCTGTAAATAAAGTAGGAATAAAGGCATCTTCTCTCACAGGAAAAATGGAAGAAAAAAATACACTAAAGTTGCCAAGATGATACATGAGTAGGAGACACCCTTAGAAGTACCAGTAGACCAAGGAGTGCTTACCTGAACTACAGTTGGCTCCTTGGACAGCTGAGGATCATTAAGTCTGTCCCGTCTGTAATTTAATGCAGGGTGCGGGCCATTTCCGTACTGACACTCAAAACAGGAACCTGCATCGCAGCCCAGATCCAGCAGATACTTCAGCACAGATAGGTACTTCATTGAAAACATGATGGTAGCTGGAAATGTGGTGGGGTGGCTTGATATATAGGCATCAATGTTTGCTCCATGGTCAAGGAGCAGTTTCATGGTCTTCAGGCAGCCATGGCGGATGGAGATGAGCAATGGGTTAATAAGGTCAACATTGGGGTTGGCTCCAGCTTGCAGCAGGAGCTCTGTTGCGTAGATGTTGTTGTTAAAAACAGCAAAATAGAGGGGGGTGGTGCGTCTGTCTTCGTAAAGGCAGGACCGTTCACTGGACAGCGCAGTGTTAACGTCATAGCCAGCATCGATCAGCTCTTCCAAGATGTCATCGTTGTTGCGTTCAGCCGCTAAGTGCAAGGGGCTGATACCACTACGCTTGATGCGGGTGCGGCTGGTCACTGGGATCAGCATGGAGACTATCCTGCCGGGCGGAGAGGGAGTGGACAGCAGTGAGCTCCATGGGATCCGGGGCATTTACAACCACACAGCAAATTGTAGCTCTCCATAGGAGAGAGCCTGCTAATTTGGCCACAGGAAAAACTCTCTCTGAGAGAAACCAGGGTATGAACTTGAAACCCATCAGCTGTGTGACCCCCTCTTTCATGGAGGAAACAAGTATTTTTGAAATTGTCACCCAGTTTCTAGGAGGTATTGGCAGCTACGGGGGCAGTTGTGATGGAAGAGACAGCGTGCTGGCACACACCTATGCTGCTGTAACCTGTTTTAGGTGCCACAGCCAAATGGCAGACACCAGGCCAGGATCCCCTAAACATGCTGCACCTTCATCACCATGCCGTGGGTAGGACTGGAGAAAGAGGCACGGCCTGCGGGCCAAGGTGCCAGCAGACAGGCTGTATCTCCCACCTCCATTGCGATTGCTGTATTGCTCCACAAAGAAGTGTGTCAACACCCATCACTGGCAGGCCTCATATATCACAGCCACAACAAGAGGCTTGAAACCAGAAAGGGGGTGAAACCAAACCTTCCTTTGCAGAAGTGCACAAGGATAGACTACACATTTGGTTCCCAGGCCTCACCACCAAATTTTACAATTTGGTTATTATCCTGGATTCACCCCCATCCTGGAGGTCCTTGCCATGTGGCTTTTGGTTGTGGCAAATCCATGGGGCTATCAATGGCCATCCCAGATCACAGGGAGCCAAGAAAGAGAACTCAGAAAGAGAAGAAAAAGAAGTGAAAATATTTTCCAAGCTGGTTTCCATGCTTTAGCCCAGGGAGAAAAGATGTACAGCCAAGTCCTAAACCTCAGTAATCAGGGATTGTTATTGGAAAGTGTGATGTGGCCTTAAATACAGCAAAATAAATCAAGCTGCTCTCATGTAATGTGAAGTGCAAATATACGATGTACAGGAGCCCCGCAGTTGCAAATCCATGATTATTTTTATGTCTCTCTAGCTGTCATTGGAGCTGCATGACCAGTGCCAGGGTTTAAACCCTCACTTCCTGCTCATAAAGTTGGGTGGTTTAGCCAACACACTAGGTTGATTTTGTAAGCACAGGTGAGTCACCTTAACCTACTTCCAGAAAGAGACTGGGGACAATGCAACCTGAGTCTTCCTACTGTGTCAGGAGATGCCCATGCTCCCTATGTAATGCCTGTGGAGAGAGGGATATCTAAAAGGGAACCTGTAGGAGCAAGCTAACAAGCAAAGCACACCTTCTCCTCCTCTTCTTCATCCCATGCAGACTCCTCTATCTAGCAGTCAACAGTTCTAACACAATCATGCAAAGCTTATTTTGCATATCTTCAGCTTGACTGCAATGGCTGGTGTCAGCACTGGGACCTAAAACATACATTTACATAATGAACAAGCAAAATATAAGCGCTAGCCCTAGAGAAACCTTTGTCTGTGATGATCCTGTGATCCTGTGAAAATGATCTTGTGAAAGACTGAGCCCCCAGAAGCTGAAATATGAGTTGAAGATGCAAAACACTTTACAGGATTATGTTCCGATTTACGTGATGGACTGTTGATGTCTCCAAGTCACTTCTACATCTCATTTTTAAACAAAACGGCCTTTTAAAATATGTAACTGTCTAAATACCTTGGGAAATTAAGTATTATGGGGGGGGGGGGGGGGGGGGGGGGGGGGGGGGGGGGGGGGGGGGGAGGGGGGGGGGGG
>JBCJKH010051132.1:24682-47072 GCA_039877255.1 Loriculus beryllinus
CCCTAACTATTCTATGATTCTATGATTCTATGATTCTATGATTCTATGATTCTATGATTCTATGATTCTATGATTCTGTGATTCTATGAATAGTAGTGAAGTCTGTTGTGCTTGTTGTAATGCTGCTCTACATGAGTGGAGAAGTAAAAGTTCAGTGTAAACTAGATTCAGTCACTGTTTATGTGTTCGAACATATACACATGGGGAGAGTTTCTGCTTCTCCTTAGTGTTAATCCAAGAACTGTACAACAGTACTTAATCTATTTCCAGTAGGATTCATTAGTGGAGGAGAGCTAACCTTGTCCATCACTGCACATCTTCATGAGCAGATGGGGTTGGCTAATATTCAACTTCTGCCATCTATTACCAGCTATAGCTGCCTTTTATGACTGATTGGGTTTTAGGCTACACATGTGCAGCAATACGGGTTTTGAAAAATGTCAGATATTGCAATTAGAGAGCCCCATATCATTTCCCAAAGTAGTTGACCTTGAATGAATGCTGAAGAAGTGTATGTATCTAGACCACACTTTCTGAAAGCTTCTACACAATTCAGCCGCCTGGAGCAACAGGGTTTCATCACCTATGCAGGCTCCTGTGACAGAAAAACTAAGACAGGGAGAATTATGGGAACCTTGAAATATTAAGAATTAAGTGAGCAAAGGCATGTAATGGCACAACCGTACTCACCACATTTTGCGAGGTATCTCAAAGCTTCCAACTGCCCACTCTCAGCTGCCACGAATAAAGAAGTGATCCCATAGGCATTTGCAGACTCAATCTTGGCACCCCCTTTCACAAGTATATCAATAATCTCCAGGTCATTTCGGGAGACAGCCTCATGGAGAGCAGTCCACCCTCGATTGCAGCGATGGTTGGTGTCAGCATTGTACTGTACCAGAAGTCTTGCAGCCTCTGCATTCTTGCGCTCACAAGCTGTTTTGGAAAAAAAATGAAAGTGATTAGGAAAGCTTTTGAAAAGATTCTGGATATTATGGTGTCCAGTTCATGTACCACAGTGATAAGGCAATACAATACAGCTAGGCCATAGTGAGTAAGATCAAAGACCATCCTGAGCTATAGGTATTTTCTTGATAATTAATAGTATCTTACTGGGGTTTATTTGACCTATTTGCTCCATTTCTTTTTCAATCCCAAATCATGAGGTTTCTACACACCTTTCAGTGGGACTCCAAACAAAGGTACCTAGAATAAGCAGCCACATTTTCAAACCCGAATTAGCATTTGTTGTACAATGTACAGAAAGAGAGGCTAGCACATTCCATAACAATTGTTGAATTTTTTTCGTTGAAATAATAGTAACTTTTTTTCACAGAAGTCCCATGTTTTGGTTTTGACTCTTCCCTTGGGATACCTGCACAGCTTCCTTTCCCATACACAGGAGTCACATGCACTGACAACAACTTCATGATTAGATACTTCTGTAATTACCTATGCACAGCTCTGCAGAATTTAATTTGCTTACATACTAGGGATGACTAATTTGTTATGACAATTTGTTATGATCATAGACCAGAAGATTTTACATCAAGACTAGTACATTCTTAGTAAGCTCTTCTCTGGTTGAAGGGTGATTTCATATTATTGCTCTTATTATTACTGAGTACTACTACTACTACCACTACTACGTGTTTAATGCATAGCTGAAAACAGTTTTCCTGTAGCAGACTACAAGCCAGAATTTTGAAATGAAAGCGTTTTAACCTGAGCAGCTCTAATGCCAGGTATCCAGAATCAGAGGCCATTAGTTTTAATCACTCATATGTGATTTTAATGTTTTAGACTGCTAAAAATAGTCATGACTTGAGCAGTCAGTCAAAGGTGGATGGACATGAAGGTGTGGGAGATCGTCTGCTTCTCTGAATCTTTGTGATACCATGGATGTAACACTGTTCAGCTAAAGAAAGTACTCTTTCTGACCAACAGCAAAGTAACATGTTCATGTTAAACACCAACTACCCCGCTGAATTCTTTATAGCTTTATGCACCTTCCATAGCACACAGCCTGGCTTGTGTATCAGAAACACTGGCATATCTACAGTTACTGTACTCCCACATCTAACATGACTTAGCCCCTGATGGTTAGAAAAGCATACGTATTCTCATACATCCAGCTTTCTGTACATCTGGGACATTGTGCAGACACCTTGTGCTTCGGGCCCCTAAGCATCTCACACCTCACACCTTACTGATCTCAGCAGCAAATCAGAGCCTGCACCCTGCAGCGTGGCCACTGATACTGCCTCTGATGTGAATAAGAAGAAAAGCCGTGGCATAGGGTGTCAGACATAGGAGACAGAGGACTACTGGAGGGAGGTAGAAAATGGGAGCTAACTGCTGAATTTCAGCCCTACATCATAAGGTATCCTGCAGCTCTGCCTTGGTGGTGCCAGAAGAGCTCAGCATCCCTGGAAAAGCAGCCACTCACCTTTGTAGAGTGGCGTTTCTCTGGCCTTGTTGGAGATGTCAGGCTCAGCCCCAGCCTGCAGCAGGGTAAGCAAGCAGTCCAGGTTGCCCCGGCTGGTGGCCAGGTAGAGAGCTGTCTCCTCATTGAGGGTGCGCTGGTCGATTGTGCTGGGGTACGCTGTGGAGAAACAGCAAGCAGTTGTGGCATGTAATGCAGAAGTACCTGCAGCATCATCACTTTTCAAAATCCTTGAGTTTTTAGTGGGGTTTTGTTGTTTATTTCTTTTCCTTTTCCATGAGCAAAGTAAACTAAGAATATACTATAAAGGTACTGTAACTCTGATTAAGTATCCAAATCAGTCACCAGCTTAGATTAAAATGTTCAGCTATGGCCACTAGTGATACAGAAAGTTATTAATTGCTCTGCAGTAGCACTTTCAAAACAAACTATAGTGGTTAATCACCTCCAAGCACCAGAAGAGGTGCTGGGATGGATCTCCAGCAAGTGGGAAGTGGGATCATTGCTGTCAGCTGTGGCAGCTGAGCAGATCACAACAGCCAAGAGCTCAGCTAAAGGCTTTACTGTAAGAAATCGAGAGCTTGGCAAGATCTATCCAGATATCACTTTCTCCTGAAGATCCCAAATTTAGAGGCTTCCTCCTGGAAACCTATGCACAAAGAGAAGATGAAGTGAATGTATACTCAGAAAGGCTGAAAAAAGCTTCACACAGTCCCAGATGAGGATTGGGCTGCTGTTAAATCTGCTTTTTAGTTAATTCATATACTTATTTTCCCTTTTATAATTAGTTAGTTTTAACCTCACTGACCTTTTTGCAACAGGCTCAGGCAACCCACTTGGCCATAGTATGCAGCTTCATGGAGGGGTATCCAGCCGTCCTTATTAGGTTCAGAAAGATCTTTTCCTGATTTCATCATGTTTCTTACTGCTTTTTCATCTCCATTCTTGATTGCTGCCACTACAGGGTCAAGTTCTCTTTAAAACAAGATTAAAACTTGATTACTCCTTCATCGTTACTGAGAAGCTTTTGGCAGTAGCATCACTGTATCATTTGGCCAAAATACTAAACATCTACAGGATATATAATAAGCATTAGTTGCCCTAAGGTGTCTTGCTACAGTGACTGTATAGGTAAAATTTGACTTCTCTGATTTGGGCATTCACAATAGTTCAGAAGAACCACTGAAAGTGCTGATCTCTTGGAGTGCAAGGGAAGTTTAGGTGTGACTAATCTCTGACATAAACACTTTAAATATCTGGAGTTGGGGGTTGCTAGCTCTACAGTTGCTCTGTACACTGCCATGCGTGTCCGTGCCTATGAAAATTACATCACCCTGTCATTTGCTATCGCATGTAGCAAGGTGTTCCCATATGAGATCTCTTAAATAAGATCAGCTTTGAAGAGAACTGCCCCGGTTCATCCCTGAAGAAAATTTTAATTTTGATTTGCATGTGGTTAAGCCCTAAAGCAGAAGTTCTCAATAAATCTTATTCTTGTATTTTGAAGATACTTGCCATTTCTCTTATGCACGCCTTTTTTCAGAAGTTAGCCAGTCCCAGTTATGAGGAAAGGAGAGGTCTGGTTAGACCTTGTGAATATTAGGGTGTTGGTCTGGGCCCTCCTGTCTTCTGCCAGGGAGGATCAAAACAATAAAACAACCCACCCAAATGTAATTCTGAGCTGCCTTTCATGACCATGCCCTAGAGATTGCCAGCTGTTATTTCAGCACTGATTACTGAAATTTTCAGAAATTATATAACTACTTCAGACATTACAGACCTTCAAAAATGTGTTGGATACTTCTGAAAACCTGCTTTTTAGGAGCCTGTTTGGGAAAAGACCCATTAGCTCTATTGACAAGACCACTCTTGTAAGTCTCTTAGCCAACTTAGCAGTTCCCCAGTAACTACAACAGTCAGGGCCCTCTGGAACTGCACTGGGACCTGGTGCCAAGCTGTGAAGTGGCTCATGTTCCAGACCATTTGAACCCAGCAAACCCTTGTCAGGCTCCAGAAGGCCAAGTAACTTCTAGGTGGAATGAATAAAAGGAATGAAAAAGTATTAGGGAGGGAGGGAATACTTTGAAACTCCTTCTGAGCAGAAAGTCATTGAAATGTGCACAATCACTGAAAAGTGTTAAAACAGTATTTCAGTGTTTACCAATACAAATAACATCAAAGTCCTCCTTTTTTTGGTGCTACCTAATTCTGAAGCTTTCGAGAGGAGTCTCACTGTGAAAATCTACAAAAAAGCATGAAGCATGTTCCATGCCACCCAGAAGTGAGACACAAGGAGCAGCCTACAAGTGAGCTTTGCTCTGACAAGCATTCCCTTTGCCAAGCATACATTCTGCATAGTCTGGGCAGCAACCCATTTCTGTGTAAGAGCAATTGCAGAGCAGGGCTGACATGGGCACACCAGTCCTTCTGCACAACAACAGTGAGAGCTGCTGCTTGACAGTCACCATATCCCTGATCAGCAGTGACTGCAGCAGGACCTACCTTCCTGTTTGAACCCTGACTGAGACCACCAGCAGCACAGCAGAGACAGGGAGCTGGTACCCTGCAGGCAGGACCCTTGCCCGTGGCAATGGCAGACAGTAGCTATGTGCATGGTGGCAGCTGTGCCTTCCAGCACTAGCATCTCCCTGTGCTCCTGCTGAGCTGTGCTGGGAGAGGGCAGCCACTGCTTCCTTATTCTGAGGCACCAAACAGCTAAGCTTCAGGACTGCAAACACCACAAGGAAGAACCATAATTTAAGTTCTAATGGGGACCTGTAGAAACTTAATGTGAGCTGTCTTTTCAGAGAAGAATAAGATGTTGAAAACACTGGAGAGTTTGTGGTTTGAACAAACTCTAAAGAGAAAATCATGCAGCCTTGAAGGTGGAGAGACTGGGGAGGGAGTTGTGTATCTCAGATTGGCATCGCCTGGGTAGGAACACAGCATGTGATGAAGGTCATGCAGGGCAGTGACAATGGGAACAGCTAGGAGCTCTGGTTGTGAAAGAAGGTCTAAAATGACAGAACAGTAAGATCAGAGATAGAAAAATGTGGGCAGCTCAGCACAGGAGTCTTCAAAAAACAGATCATTGACACAGCCTCTGCAGTTAGTGCAAGTTACAGGAGCAGCACTGGATTTCATTGCTTTGCAGGGGCTGGAGAGACCAACAGCCTGAAACTCACACATGTGCCACTCATTCCAGCTTGCCCAGAGGAACCCAATCTGTGCCATAAACTGATATCTGCACTGAAAGTAGTCACCAAGCTGCTTCTCTGAAGATAAACTTGAGGCCTGGAGTGGAACAGGTTAGTACAGCATGTGTGCCAAGGAATGGGAAAGACACCATTTCCCAGGTGAAAAAAAAAGTACATGGTGCCACTTGCTCCGTATCTACAGCTGGAAGCAGTGATCTCAAGACAGCAAATTCACAAAAATAGCAGCCCTGGACTGGGGGTTGCTGTGGGACACAAATGCAGGTGTTTTGCCTGAGGAGATAGCTAGAGCAGGCAACTGCCTTCCTGTCCCCAGCCCACTCAGAGGGAATCAACTGACCTTCTGATAGCAGCTGGGCCGTGGTCCCAGGGGTGCTGCTATATCTCCACACTCTTTAGAGTATTCTGGGGACTAAACCTAAAATTGCTAGTCTTATCTAAATAATAGATTTTAGATACAATTTTGCAAAATTGAGCATTTTATTGAAGTCAGTTAACAGCAACAATTGGCATGTTTGGCTGCAAGAGGAGGCAGAGGTGTGGGAGCTTCAAAAGCCTCTGGTGCAAGACTGTTGAAACCATCTGCTGTTCTGTGCAAAGGTTCATGTTACACATGCAGGGCAGCACAGAGACCTCAGGGTTTGGGCACATAATAGTTACCAGTACTTAAAGTGTTACTGCATGCCAGATGGGCCATGGCAGGAGTCTGTATGTGGGGCTGGCACACAGCAAGTGCAAGTCGAATCACCTTAGCTGAGAGCTCAGTGAAAGCAGAGTACCTCAGATGTGTGGTAGGGTTAAAAATGTGTGAAGAATCAGTTACTATCTGGTTAAGCCCTTGGATGTTGAATGAAGCAAACTTCTGCCAGGCTCCTTGACCTTAAATGATTCCTGAGTTAGATGAGGGGGTTTGCTGGACCGGGCTATAGATGCTTTAGCCAAGAAAATTCCACATTAGTACAGAAAGTTCAATGAATCTCTATGTGAAATCCTTGTTTTCTGCCTGGTTCATAGCTGGCTGTTGTAAAACCAACACATTCTGCCACTTAGATTTCATCAGATATAGAAAAAAAAAAGTATTAAAACTATAGAGGAAGCCTGGAGTTCTAATGAAATCTTAATCTTAGAGATGACTCAAAAGAATTACTGCATTTCAAAGGCCAGTAGCCAAGATAGTAAATACCCATTGTAGGTGAGATGCATGGTATGATCAGTTCAGAATGCTGAGGAACACATTCTGTGGACCACAGAAAGGTTAAGCAAGCTCCTTCTTTTTGTAGCAGCCTGATGAGATGCAGGCAGCATGAAGGAACGTCATCTCCCCAGGTGAAGACAGCTCTCATTCCTGCCTGGCTTTGAGACCATGGCTATAAAACAGTCATGCCATCCTGCTTTCCTCTGGCCTCCCAGCCACAGTTTGTTTTCACCTGGCAGAAGAGGAGGGCCAGCTTACAAGCCTTACACAAGCCTTCCTGTGGCTTGAACTCTACTGAGCTAAGGCAGAAAAAAGTGCCTGCCCTCTGGTCTTCGCACGCAGAGCAGCAGAGGCATGCAAGATGTGCAGAACACTTAATAAGAAGATGTGATTCCAGTATGTCCAAGGGGAGCTGGCAGGTGACAGGTATGAGGGAGGCTTCATGTTCCAGCAAAATGAGGTTTTTCCAACATCAGGGAGGGGAAGGTCAGTAGACAAAGCCTGGATCAGCCACAGTGCAGGCTGAAGTGGGGGGTGAGGGATGAAAGGAAGAAGAGTGGTGGAGGGGTAGTTACTACAACCATGCATCCAGGGAGGTGGATAAAACAAAGCAAATTTGAACTGGGTAGGGAAGAGTTTTCAGCAGGACTCAAAGAAGTACTGCCTACAACACTTTCCCCTCTGCTAAAGGAGGTGCATGCATCTACTCTGCCCTGCAGAGAATTGTAATAAACCCATCATGGCCCAAACATTTCCAATTCACACAGGCACTGGGGCAGAGCGTGGGCCGTCCCCTTGCCTGTCTGCTTTCCTCATCCATGTCTGTGTTCACCTAAGATTACCTATGGTCTCTACCAACAGAAAAACTTGGCCAGAAGGGCTGAAGTCAGTCACACTGTTTTCCTCCTTGGGTAGGTAAGATGTAGCATATCCCTTTACTAGCCCTCCTCAGGGTGGCAGGACAGTGTGGGTGTTGCTGGGAACAGGCATTGTATTTATAAAATACTTGCTTCAAAGGACTGGACTTTCTCACCCTGTTTATCTACTGCAATAAAATCTTGGGTTCCCGCACTCTTTCCCCATACTTGTACTGTGAACTTTACACTAATGTAGCAACTACCAGCACCTGCCTGCCTCATCTATTGTGTTGATATTGGAGCTAGCTTATATAAATAAACAGCACAGGCATCCCTTCCCTGCTGTCCCTGTCACCTCAGAGCTACCAAATGACCCAGAGTCCCCAGGACATGGGCACTGGAGAGAGAGAGGGATGAACAGGAAGACAACAAGAAGGAAGGTTTGAGGTGGGTCACCAGTAACAGCCTGGGCATGATCCATGGCAGCTGGGAGGTCAGAAGGAAGAGTGGAAAGGCACCTGTATTTCCCCCCACCAAACACTATCATCACCCAGGAGATCTAAGGGGGAGAGTGGGTAGCAAGGCTTGTTTTGACCACGGGGGAAGGCAGGATAGGGAGCGAGAGGCACTTACACGGGCTGGGATGTGCTGAAGAGGCTGCCGTCGTACCTTCGCCTGACCCCCCAGGCTGCCCCCGAGCTGGATGGCTGAGCACGGCCCCTCGGCTGGGCTGCCAGTCTGGAGTGGTGATGACATGAATGAAATAAAGAGAAATACTCTGAATAGGAGAAACAGGTCATGTTGAGGCAGAAACAGAGACACACATCCACAGAGGCAAAGTGAGAAAGCCGGCTGGTCAGGGCTTTGAGCAAAAGCAGATGGCCACAGCTTGCTCCGCGCTGGATTCAGCTGCTCGCTCAGCTTGGGTTTATTTTTGGCCCTCTGAGGAAGCGTCAGGGGATTCAAATGACCATATAAGACAACAGTGAGGTTAACCCTACCACCACCACACAGGAAGCAGGCATGAGGCGAGGTGAGGTGACATTCGTCACCTCTGAAGTGCCACACGAGGAGGTTGGAGGTGGGGGTGGAGGAGGACCCAGGGCCCCGGGTGACATCTCTGTTTCTAGTTTGACAATCCGAGGTGGCAGAAGAGCTCAAAACCACTACAGATACGGAGCTACGAGCTGCAGAGGTTTTCCCTCCAGACAGAGGTCAAATGCTGCTGGGCTGAGGCAAAAGCAGACGCTGCCTTTTGCCAAAGTAGCAGGTGTCAGAGGACCCCCGAGGAGGACAGGACCAAACGGCCAGGGAAGCCCTTATTTCGTCTGCATCAGGTCCCCATGGCAGAGCTGACAGCACAAGTGAATGGTAACAGCATAGAGAAGCCATGACCTTTGGTGGGAGCAAGACTGCCTGCTGTACAGCATCCTGATTCTGCAGCTATGAAGCACATTTACTACTCATCTAATTGTCCTGTTTCTCAGCCTTGGAAACCGATCACAGGTGGTAATGACTGAGGAAACAGAGGTTGCTGGAGTTATGTGAAAGGATGAACAAAACTCCAGTTACCCCCAGCTTATTAAAAAAAAAAAACATTTAAAAATACATTTTTCCTTGGTTTTGGAGTGACTTTATAACCTCTTCCCTCCCCCCTTGAGAAATCTGCTCTTTAAAAAAAGAAAGGAGAACAATGTCTGAGTTTGAAACTGTCTGCAACCCACAGCCCAGCATCACAGGGGAGGGGGATGCCACAACAACACTTTGGTGTCTGGAGCAGCTCTTGACTGAGTGTTGTGCTTGAGGTCAGGCTCTGATCTGAAAGAACTACATCCTTTAAAGACTGCAATGTCTAGAAGGTAGCCAGCTCACACTGGTTTATACACCTATTTTTGGCCTCTCTCCTGCGATTTCCCATAACAAGTGCTGTGCTCCCTCTCTTGGCAAAACCTAAGCTCGGTGTGCAGTGTGTCCCTGTGGAAGAAAGGAGCCACTGGCTGCAGCAGGGCTCTGTCTTTCAGGGGAGCCTGTAGCAGTGTCCCTTTTCTTCTTTTATTTGTTGTTTAAAACAGACAACATCAAGCAAATTCTCGTCTGCTGTGAGGGTGTAAACTGTTGACCTCATCGTATTTATAGCAGAGTCGTGCTCTCAAACTAATGACAGACTCGCAGAGCAGCCGCTCAGTAAAGCTAATTACAAAGCACGTGTTTTGACAGGAGAAGCTGTTTTCCCCCGCCGATCAGGGTGTTTGCTGGGATGGCACGGCTCGGGCAGGCGAGGCGCTCACTCACCTTTGCCAAGGGTAGGGTTGGTAGTTTGGGTTGTGGCAGCTGGAGTGGCTGGGGGCAGCTGCCTCACCGGGACGTGCCACCATTGACTTCTGGTGGGTGTCTGGCTGACACACGGGGTCCTCTCCCAGGCTCTGCTGGATGGCCATCTTTATGAGCTCGTCCTCACTCAGGCTGCTGTACAGACTGTATTCCTCACAGCCTATAGTTTGTCTTTGAGAGTTTGCTGCCGTTGTAGCCATTTTTGCTTACCTGTAAAAGGAAATCATGATCATCAAAATCTGGAAAATGTAAGGAACGCAACTCTATTGTGCTTTTGTTCAGGTCTGCCTCTTGATTAGACTGACCAGAAAACCCTTCAGAAATCCTTCACCAGGTAAAGAACATTGTCAGCTAAAATCTGCACTTAGCTGTAAAACTAAATGCACTAACTCCTTTCTATCACGAGAAAGTAACTGGTTCAGCTTAAAAAAGGGAAGGGAGCTGCTGCCAGCAAGGCAAGTTTTTACTTACTTACTCTGGTTACGATGGCTAAAGAGAAAAACAGCTAGAGGAAATCCCCATCAGATTGAAGACATACAGCTTTGAAATTATTTTATTTAGGAGACTGCCAATAGATGCCTCTTTTGTTGTTTTATTTGTTTTGATTTGGGGGGGTGGGGGTGGGTTTTGTGTGTTTTATTTTGCTTATTTCTTTTTTTAATTGCAGAAAATTAAGGGAAGAGGTTTGTGTGTCTGCTGGTTTTCTGCAAGAGCAGGTTCTCCATGAAGTGCAAAGAGACTTAACGGAGTAATTTTTTCCACCTTATCTGGAGATCTCTCAAGCCACACGCAAATCTATTCTTTGAAGTGACTTTGTTTCACTCAGCTAGGGGAGCAACAGCACACTGATCAGTTTCACTTCTGACTTTTTGCTTTTCACAGGACATGATCAAGGTCATGATCTTAAGACTTAATAGTCAGACTCTCTTCTAAAAACTGGTGGTTGAGAGCTGGAAATGAGAGAATGGGGAATTATCAGGGCACTCTCAGCAGTTACAGAATGACTGTGAACCATCACCACAACACGGAGTCAAAAAAGGCAAAGGCAACCCAAAATACTGCAGTATTCCAGCAGTAATAAGGAAGTATTAATGCCGTGAATTAGATGGTGCTGTAGCAGGATCTCATTCGGCTGCTAGAGAGCACTCTGGTCACCAGAGTTCAAGAGCCAAAGTCTCATTTTATGGTAGGAGATGGAAAAGCTTGCCTCTGTTAAAGGATGACAGCCAGGGAGGAGCAGTAGGTTTGCATTTTATGAGCACTGAATGAGAACTGTGTAAACTGGAGAACAATGGGTACAAACTGTGCAGGAGGACATGGACAGGACAGGTGAGGGCAGGCAGCCAGCAGAAGGGGACTGTGGAGGTATCTCCCCATGTGCAGAGAGGAGAGGGGCATCAGTGGGGGGCTGCTGACAAAGCTGCCTGCCCTCCCCGGGGCTGTCAGTCCCAGCTTCTGTACACCCATGGGCGGGCAGAGCCACATGCATGAGGATGGCAGAGCCACGCAGCCTGCCACTGCTCAGCACCTGCCTCCCACCACACCAGCACTGCTGACAGAGCAAAGCCTTCAGCTCCCCTTCCCTTTCACTGTGCAGGGGCTCTCTGCAGCAGGCTGGGCTCTGACCCTGCTCACCCAGAGCCCTGGGCAGCCTGGCTTCCCAGGGGCTCACACCCACTTCGATGGCAGCAGGATCCAGTCTGCCCCAAGTCTCACACAGGAAATCACCATGCTCTAGCAGTCCTCGCTGCTGCGTGCACATCCTGACCTGGAGGAAATGGCACTTCCCCAAATGCCAGCATCTGTGTGTGTCTCAAGACACTTGTGCTTGTTTCTTTAATTTTGATTAAAACAGTAATCAAGGAAGGAACTAATACAGATTTAAGAAATTGAAAGAGCTTGCATCAAGCCATAAGTAACTTAAGATCTTGGATTTAAAATTTCCCCTTCACAAATGGTAGTATCTCCCACATCAACAGCCACCTCAGTGCTCCAAGCAGTCCCCAGAAGTGAAAAAAGGATAGAGAAGCCCAGCAGATTTCAGATTGACATTATGACTTTTAACAACAAGGGCTGTATTTTACAGCCATGGAAACTGCCAAAATAAAACCTTCCATTGCTCTAAATAATGCAACACTATTTTGTTGATTTTTCTTTTATTTCAGTCAGGTCTTTCCTGGCTGCTGCTGGCTCCATTCTCCAGTAAGAGCTGGTGTCCCCCTCCTCTGCTATGACCCTCGCTGTCCCAGGGAGCCAAGCCCAGGCACCAAACTACTGATACCTCCTGCACAGAGCCACTGCCTGCCCCAAACCCCAGCTGCTTCAGTACCTGTCCTTGGCCGTGCTCCAGCCGGTGGCTGGCCAAGAACCTCAACACAGCTTTTTTGTCCCCATAGCTCCTGCTGCTGCTTGGCTTGCTCAGCTCTGGCATGCTGGGCAGCACAGTGTTTGTCAGCCTAGGTACTCACTTAGAAGCTGGTGTACGCTGCAGATGTGTGAAATCCACGGGCGGGAGTCGGAGTGCTTGTCTGCAGCATCCAGCCTCAGTGTAGGGACCTGGCCCCAGTGGTGACTCAGACACTAAACCAAGCAGTCAGTGGCAAGGGCAGGATCTGATCATAAGCTCCTAATGAAGGTGATGCACAGTGACTCTTTAGAGGAGGCAAGAGTGGAGATGAGACTGCTCCTCTCAGAGGGCAAACCTGTACCTTTGCGCCACGCGACACAAATCTCTCCTCTTGATCCTCCCCAGACCCGCTGCTGGCATCCCAATGGCACAGGAGGCAGAGCAGGCAGTGGGTCCAGCCTCACTGTGCTTCTGAGCTGGTGTCAGAGTCCCTTTGTGGGCAGTCAGGCCTGAGACCACTGCCATCACAACTCCACAGTCTGGCACAGAGGAGATAACTGGTTACCTGCATCACCAAATCCCCAATGAAACTGGATATAAAGGCCATTTCTGGGCATCTTTCCCTCCCTCCTCCTTGTATATCAAACCTCCTGAAGGTATATGGAGGGAAAAGGAAGATTTTGAGTATGAGGATCACTTGTATTTCACCCTCTTATCTTTGTACGGGTTAACTGGGTCTTACCCACTCAGAGAGAAAAGGGAGAAGCTCCCCTGTGTGTTGGTGATTGCCCTGAACCCTGGCAGAGACTGTTCTAGCTGGGTCTGAAGCCATTCCTTCACCCCATTCCTCAGCCAGACCTGTGTGGTGTGCCTGAGTTTGGCTCTCTTGTGCAATGGCCCCAGCGGAGCAGAGCAGAGCCATCACCCTTTCCTTCCACCTGGAGATGATGTTGTTTGAAGCTGCAGAGCCACAGGGCCGAGGCACTGGTTAGAGTTATTTCTGTAGCAAGCCAAGGTGAGCCAGCAGAGCTGTGGCGACAGGCTGAGTACATAGCTCAGCTCACACAGCAGGGCTAAGGTTACCCCATCTGAGGCCAGTGGTGAACTGCCAACCACGACTTTATGAAAGCCCACTAGACTAATGTGCTATAAGTTAGGTATTTTCCACCTTCTGTAATGAAGTTGTCAAAAAAAAAAAAAATCAATCTTTGTTGCTACGAATGGTTGAACCAGTTTGGATAAGTCAAATCTGGCCAAAGTGCTCTTTCTAAATGCACCTTGAATCTATTTGCTTACTCTAAGCCTGCTTACTGTAGGTTTAAAGTTCTGGAATCAGATTTATGAATTAAATGCCGGGATTACTGTTCACCCTAACTTCAGGTTTTTGAGGGAGGTTTTTAATGTTTGTCTGTCCCCTGCATTCCTGTGGCAGCCCAGGAGTCACACACATGTAGCGCACAGCATGCCATCTGCTGTAAGAGAACCTGATTTTTAAAGCTGTGGGATTAATGCCCGTATTATTCCTTAGGTACTGCTTTGCCTTAGTTCTGAATCACTTCACTAGTGATCTCGCTTGGCAGATACACATTTTAGGATACTGCTGCCTGTGCTGCCATGTAGTAGCTCAGTCTGACAGGATCTTCTGGATCTAAATTTACAGTCATTTCCACATAGGGCCTGATCTTAACTTTGTCATCCTGATTTCTGTCAGAGTTTGTTTATTTAGATGTAGAAACCAGACCTGTTTCATAAGGGAAAACTTGGCAGCATACAGTGACCAGAAGATAGGGTTAGAAATGAAACACTTGTTCCAGCACCAGGCTGCAAGGCTCTGCCCTGCGTTAATTGAGCAGGGCGCAGCATGTACCTGGCAGATCTCTGAAACCAAAGGTACCACTCACCAGGATGACTACTAATAACCACTCACATTATGGCAAAAGCCACAGACAAACACAAGTAGATTGTTATTATATTTGGACTACAAGCTCTGTCAACACGCAGTGTTTAGGAGAATGGGCCTCTGATCCCTGATGCAACATAAATAAACAGCAAGGATTACAGCAGGCTTTGAACATGCAGAACCGAACTATTCAGTGCCATTAGCATCTGAAACAGCTGGTCCCCATTGATAGCACTTCCTTAAACAAAAGCTTAGCAAGGCTTCCTGTCCTCCTCCAATATAACCAAGGCAGCAGAATTAGCAGAATTACTTATTGCTGTCAGAGGAGGGTGGCAGGTGAGTGACAAGGTCATTGAGGGAGCAGAGCCAGAGGCTTTGCCTGCCTTTGCACTTGAGTTTACCCTAGTCAACTTGTAACTCAATACAGGACCTCAGTATTTATGGCTCAGGGTGCGATCAACCACATTTCTAAAACCAAAACCAAGTCTTTGGAGACTGCACAAGAGAGAGAAGAGGAACAGCTTACTCGATTTGCCTTTTGAAAAGAATGCCTGAGCCCCAGCTTCTGCAGATACGTGTTTGCTTTTCTACGTGTTTGCCTTTACTTCTGAAAGCAGCAGGAGCATGCACAGACAGAAGGTAAACATGGCTGGAAGCCTTCACGTTAAACCAAGCCTCCACTTACAGTGGCACCTTTCAGGCCAGATCTTCTGCTGGCAATGGAAACCAGACAGATTTACAGAACTTAAAGGACTGACATTTTTGCTGTGTTTCAGGTTGGTTTCCAGATAAATCTTTGCAGTTCTCCAAGGATATTGTGTTGCGTAACCGCTACTGGGAAGCAAATGATGTTTTAAAAACAGAGATTTCTGTGCCCATCAGATCTGCCAGAGCTGAGGCATCAGAAGAATGACGCCTCTTGCTGTCTGGCTGCTGCAACAGGCAAACATACTTTGTAATGACAGCTTATGCAAGCTGCTCAAGTTCTAGCCCAGTACTGAAGGAGCAAAACCAAGCTTCTCAGAGGAATCCTCCAAGCAAACAAATTCCCTTGTCCAGACCCAGCTGTCAAAACAGGTCACCTATCAATCTGACATATGTTATGATGCCATCAAATCACAATTCTCTGTAAATTCTTTACTGGAAACGCATATATCTGCAAGCTTTTATTGCTTCTCAGAAAGTACTAGTGCACACAGCAATCAGTGCAATATTAGCTTTGTGTCATTCCAACTGGAAATTTGTAAGCAAAAGAAATCATTTGCTGATGTTATGTTTTTCCTTTACGCTGTGCCTTGCACACTAAGCTGTACCTTAGCATGTTGTAACTAGAGAGATGATTTGTGAGCAAGCTATTCTAGGGACAAAGATATAAGCATCACCTGCAAGTAAAATGACAAGAAGGAAATGACAGAGCTACAGTTGTGATTAAAACCAGTGAAAGTTCCATGGCTCATTTTGAAAAACAAAAATAAAAAAAAAAACAAGCCAAAGGCAAGCTACAAAAACTCCCAAGACAGGTGCATGGTGTTATGGTGTTAGGTTACAAAGTCCTATACAAATAAATATTTGCATAGAAATAGCAAACTGATAGAATGGAAATGCTAAACAAGTTCAAAACATGCATATTTGCATTACCTTTTTGTTCTGAAATAAAAGGGTAATAATGCTGTTGAAATGGGTTATCTTCTTGATTAAGTCTTAATTCAGAATATCCTTCATGGTCTTCATCTTCCTGCTTTGCCTGGGTGTTTCAATCAACTGCAGGACAGCTTTGAAACAGTCGTGCTTTGAAGCCTGGAGTTTATTTCTGGATCACCCCATGATCAGCGAATACAAGCCAAAATGTAAGTAGTTCTGAATCTCAGATTTCCTGCTTGAAGATGCACGACAGAAACTTTTACCCATCCTAAAGTTCTTCTTTGTTGCATTATCTGAAGAACTTCACTTCATCAAGCATCCTGTAGCTAAGTGACACAAAGCTGACCTTTCTATTACATCATTATTTATTGTCCCTGACAAGTAGACCATATATGGACATGTTTCTGGAACCTAAAGAAAGAAAAAAAAACTTGCCATATAATTTTGAGTTGTCCTGGAGAGTTTTATTTACCTGGGGAGACGGGGGCTCCAGTTACTTTTCTTTTAGCTGCTGAGTGTTAAACAAAGCAGCCGAACATTACGTGGGTATTTACTGATGTTTTAGAGAGTGGTTTGTATATTTTTGAGTCTGCAAGTTTGAGACTTAAGGATTCCAAAAGATGACAAAAGCAGCTGTAAACCTGTTTCAAGTAGTATTTGTAAGGGCTTACTAGTGCTCTTATACCACATAAGTGTGAACGACAGACCCTCTCTCAGACTCCTTGAGGCCATAAATGTGAAATGGTAGCCACATTCCCCACACCTAGCAGAGGGCAAGCTGGCCAAGGAAGAGATAGTATTCATCCAGGGCTGAGCTATAAGAAAACAAGCACATACAGGAGAACTGACACTTGGATTAGCTGGAACAAGGGCATAATACTCACTTTGGGAAGGTTTCTATGTATTTGTCCAGCTATTATAATGAATGAAGAAAAACTATAATACACTACCAAAATGATGCCTGTTTTTAACTTCAGCTCCTGCTTCACTGATTCCTGTGGCAAAACATAGCACATAAAGTTAAAGTCCTAGATTGCAATGGGTCTGGTTTCCTTTCCAAGCACCTTGTCAAGCCTCAGGCTAGCTGTACTCACCTTTTCAGTGCATAAACACCACTAAGGCTTAGCAAGACCATCTTGAAGGGCACCAATTTAGCAAAGACTATACCATCCACTGATACATGATCCCTTCCAACTCACCTGCTTTGCTTGTAGGGTCTTTCAGTACCAGTGTCATTCCCTCTCCGTGCTTGCTCCTTGATCCAACTTACTTTGGCATGACAGGATGGTTAGCACGTGACTCGTCCCCTTTCCCTGCTGCCTGCGAAACCATCTGCTCCTCATAACTAGTGCTAGGGATGGTTTTTTGTCCAAAGTTAAGGACATCCAGCAGTTGCTGCAGCAGGCAAAGAAGCCCTGGATGTCGTCACCAAGAAGGTGCAAAACTCTTACGCCTTTGACAACGTCAGCCAACCATCTCTTACTTTCAACCAGCACCCAGCACTTTTTTTTCCCTGATGTTACTTTAAGATTGTAACCAGGCTTGGCTTAAAACCAGGAGTGAATACTCCCACATTTAACCCTTCTGCTTGTCTTTTGTCAGACTCATTGGATCCACACCCTTGGCATCCTCATGGCATGCTTGACATCCCACTAACCTCAAGGAAAAATGCCAAAACTGTGATGCAGATTCGCGCAAGGGAGCCTACGTCTCCCAGGATGAACCATTTGATTTGAAAAAAGATATGAGACTCAAGGTCTCAAGGCTGTGGACGTTGCAGTTGATTCCCCATGCCATTCACACCAAGCACATTGCAACTCCCTTCCCTCCCACATTCCTGGGTTTCCTTGCAAAGCACTGTGCACCACTGACATGTTTGGGGCCCTATGAATGGTGTTTACCATTTTCCAGTAAAAGCACAGGACTCCAGAAGATCTGTTTCCAGATACCATTAACTCTCCCTTTTGTCTTTAGTCAATCATTTAACTCCTCTGTGTCTCATTTTCTTCAGTAATGAAGTGGAAATAATCAAATGCATTAACTTCAGAGAAGAGTCCAACATCCCTTGCAAATAGAAGCCAACAATACTACTTGGATAGACATTGCCAAATAAGACCTTATTTAATTGGTATCTGTGAAATACTCAAAGGAAGACCTCATAGAAGTTTGAAGTATTAAGTACAGAAAAACTACTATACAGGAATGAAAACATACGTTTGGGAATTAATTTTTTTTCCCAATAAAACAATGTTGTGTCTTTATTACAACACATCCGAAGCATAAAAATAACAATCATTATGATTTATTAGCATTGCTTCAGATTTGTTAATATTTCCCCTGGGGCATGCATAGTTATAGATCTGTATTTTCAGCTTAACCCCAGGACATTCAAAGAGATTACAAAATGTCACCTGCAAAAATAAATACATAAATTTACACAATTTTCTGGACACATTTCAAACTCAGACACTGCATATTAGATCTGTTTGCTTTCTCTTTAAATAGAAAATTATGGAAACAGCCAACTCATGCTGATGGGGAGTCAGCTAGGGTCTCACAAACAGGTCATGATAAAAGACACTTGAATATGGGAGAAGACAAAGAAGGACGAACATGTGAAAACAACAGATGGTGAAATGAACAGCAAGATTCACTTCATTCTGTGTGATTCCCCAAAATAGCCAGCAGAAGCCATGTTAGGACAGAACATTTAATGTTTCCTTCATTTTTGGATTTTTTCACAGTCTCTGCCTCTGTTAGCTGAATTAAGAGGCCCCTCAGCTCTACTAAGCTGCACGACTGAATCAGGCAACTGAGACTGGTGAAAAAAAGAAACTCATTTGTGCATCTTGGAGATTGATGAGCTTGTTACAGACTCATTCTATGTCAAGCTGCCATAAATATGCCCTCGCATGATGAAATGCAGGTGAGAATGACCATTAGCACAAACTATAGTTTTTGTCCATAGCCTATACAACTATCAGTGATAACTAACCCTACTGAATCCAAACACTTGGCTCAAGCATGGCTGCTCTGAAAGGAACAAAATACTGATTAATTGTGACAGTAACAGTCCCTGGACAGAAAATCCCCATGGTACTCTGCCACAGAACAGTGTACTGCTTCGTGCACCGATTACCTGGAGCTCTTCTTTTGTTAGTTGTATATTGTCTGAACTTTTTTATTGCAGAAGGACAGCAAGATGTTTTAGTACATCTCTGTACTTTTGCCATCATATTCTGTTTCCATCAGACGCTTCCAAGATTAAACACAAACACCAGAAACAAAAGCAACTCTCCAGTGCCTCCTGCTACACGACCCACGTTCAAATGAGAAGATAGAAACTCCCACAGGAGAAGATGGTTTCAGTTTCCTTTGCAAGAACTAATGATTACTTTGGCCACAGTACTCTGAGAGAGGCAAGGAGCCAGAGGCACTTGTATGGGGAAAGGTGCAGGACGTCACACGTGCCCAGGGGTAAGGAATACAATATACATTATTTCTTGCTGACTGCTGCCCAAGTAATTCAGTGCTGGAAATATGTAGGTGTTTTGAGATGTCTCTACTAAGAACATAATTCCCTCTTCAGGAGGAATTCATCCCACTAACGGTGCCTGATTCACATCCCGAATCAGGGTGGACTGCAGCTCAGTGTATGACTTCCACCTCTGCACAGTGGTTCCTTGCAGATTTTGTTTATTTTTCAGGTACAATCAAAATGGAGTCCTCTCTCCTTCGGAAATATGACATGAGCACAATGGGAATCACACAGTATTCAGATCCTAAGCCCCATTTCATGTATCTGATGACTCACCCAGACCTGCCCTTACAGGGAGCTTTGGAAGAGGGCATAGCTACTGCAGTCACTGCCTTTCTGCAAATCTCATCATAAGGTCACATCCTCTGACTCAAACTGAAAGAGGAATCAGTCAAAGAGAACATGAAATGCTAATATGAAGTGAATACAATCCAAAGACTGTACAAACAAATATACGTTCTTTGGAGAAAGAGGAGAAGCATAAACATTATCATTTAGCTGCATTTTGCAGTGCAAATATCATTTATCTTACGGTATAATGTATGTTAGTAAGAATTCTAATGAAAGATTTGTCTTTTTCTTGACCTTTACAAAATCCACAAAATTCAGAGAAGCTGCTGCTCCAAGGCTTTTGCAGGGGAGCACAAGGATGAGAATGGCAACAGGAGACACAAGCTTCTGTGAATAGCAAAGGTCCTGGGAAAAACAGCAACTCCAAAACAACAATGATAGAAAAGTAAAATCAGTTCTAATGGGAAACAACCTTTCCACATTTTTATTAAAGCAGTCTTTGGAAATATACAAGGGGTGTTTACCTCTCCATTCAATCCCTTAGGCTAGTTTATGAACAAAATCTCTTTTGATGCATTTCTCTGGTACCCTCTAATTCCTTTAAGACTGATTTGTTTCGAACTATTGGGCCTGCTGTTTGCAGTAAGATCTGTTCCATTGCTTTCTAGATAGTGATCAGTTTTGCCTTACTATTGCCACAGATAAACAAACCTCAAAAAATAAAAGATGCCCCTGCCAAAATTCAGCAGCTTGTGAAATGGCCATTACTTGGAGCACAACGAAGTACAAGGAATTATGGCTTTCTACATACCTCTATACTTGGAGTTAAACTAATGCTAGCAGGTGCTACCAGAGTGGCAAGGCAGAGCAGGACCTTCCTGTGCACAGCCCCATGGAGAAGTGGTTGGTTTTGATTCCTGAGACAGGGGCTCCAGCCTGGCGTGGGATGAATGCTGAAAGTGGCTTCTGGCCACCCCAACTGGATGTGGATTTGCTGCCATGGAGCTCAGAAACTCAAAGCAGGGGGACAAGCTCGATCCATGCTGACTCCTGCCATGCCATGCTGGCCTCTTCCCGCAAATGAGCTGGCCAGGCCTGGGATATCATCAGCTGCTATGCAGACAAGAGCAGAGAAAGAACCAGAATGAACTGTGCTAAAGGACACTGCACTATCAACTCTGTTTAACCAGTGCTGTTTTTGCTGTGCAGTCAAATTATATGTGATAAATACGGTATCTGAAGCCCTAATCAAATGAACCATTATTTATACTGCCACTGAGAAAGCTTTGTTGTTCTGCACTGACTGCTTTGAGCATGAATAAGAGAGGACCAGAGGTTTTTGCCTCCTTTAAGTTCAAATCATCATGCAATAGGTTTGTTTTTCAGGGCTGACATTTAATTATTATGCTCTACATCTATCAGGTTAAATTTAGATCGAAATTTAGGACAAGTGTCTGGACAGAATGTCATGATACCAGTGTATATCTGTTGCACAGCATGCCATACAAACGTGTAATGTTCAACTCAGTTAAAAATAACCATACACTTACCTAATTCAGAAGGCTTCTGGACTCTATCTACTTAGTTGGTAAGCAGTCAGTACAATAAGAAGAGTCACAAATATACTGAGGGAAGAGATATCACTGGATGTCGGGAGTAAGAAGACAGAAAAAAAAATAAATCTTTTTCTGTATTTGTTCTATCCTTTTGTTTTATATCAAGTAGTAATTACTGTCCCATAGCAATATATGTGTGACAGTCTAAATTATCTTAAAAATTGGTGTGACTGTGAAAACAATTTTAGAGTTTTTTCCCACCGAAATAATAGATCTCTGATTCCTCAAAAGCAGAGGTAAATGACTGCTAAAACTCCTACCCTAAGCCTAGAAAAGGACAGATTCTTGCCCAGTTATGAAGTAGCTTGCTACATAGAGGGTTTTCTCAGCTACAACAGAGCTAGATGACACCAGCCAGGATGGCTGAGGCAGGGAGACCCAGATCTTCAAACTAAGCATCATTAGCTTCCAGAGCTGTGTTTGGAAATCATAGCTCCAGGGAAAACCTTAGCACAGGAAAAAAAACTCAACTGTTTTACAAGTGTCAAAGCCACACAGGGAGGTGGAAAATCTGTTTAACACATTTACAGATAAGATGAGAGCAAGCACAACAACATAGGTGAAGTCTAGAGTGAAGAGCTGGACTTCAGCCAAGCGGCCTTGATGTTACTGGTCTGTGACAATAAACAGGATATATTTTCTCCATTTGACCTGCTGCTGTGCTTCTGTCCTTTGGCATTTATCTAAGCCCCCACTGCTGATAAGGAAAGGTTAGGGTGTTTTCACCATGCCGTGGATGGTGGGGATGTACAGGTGCTCCATCCACATGTGGGTGATAGCCATCAATGCTGAGCTCTCCTCCGGTGCAAGGAGCTGGCAGCCTCCATGGCTCCTTGCTGTGAAAATATGCCACATAGGTCCATAGATCCCCCGCTGGTGCACAGTCTCTGTCCACCTGTGTCCTCAGAGCTACAGCCTGGCAGGGGGAAGGCCACTGGCACTAGAAAATGCAGGATGCTGCTGGCCATCAAAAGGAGGGGCCACCAGCTATAATGTGCAAATCACCTTGTTAT
>JBCJKH010051132.1:63799-74043 GCA_039877255.1 Loriculus beryllinus
TCCTGTCTTTGCTTCCTCTCAGCTTCCCCTGCTTCCTGGCAGAACATGAGACTCAGAAAGTCCTTGGTCAGAGTAAACATTACTGAGCACCAGCTAAAAACATCGGTGTTATCAGGTGAAAGTCAAAAACACAGCACTGCACCAGCTGCTAAGAAGGAGAATAATGACTGCTACTGCTGAACCCAGGACACTTGCAACAAAGGACACAGGACTGCTGTGCCCAGCAGTGAATTACTGTTCAAGGACTAGTTTGCCTGTCTTTGGATGTTCAGTTCTGGCCCTCACTGTAATAGGAGGCTCTCTTATCAGCTCTCTTCCCCAAAAGTAGGAAACCACTGCTCCTCACTAGGTGCTTCTCATTAGCACATTTTTCCAAGCATCTAATACTAACTCTATTTGAAAAAATAAAGCTAGATTATGGTTTTAAATTTTTTCTCTCTGTTTTGCAGAGACTTCTGTGGAGATTTTTGAAATGGCAGGGTGGATCCTGGAAACTCAAAGCATCTCATCAGTACAATTCTTCAGAAAGTTACAAGTGTACTATTCTGCAGTTATAATGGGAAAGGCTTTGCAATCTCATCTATAATCTTTTTGTCATAAAGCTGCACAAATTGGTTTACTATCAGTACCCAGAAAGAATTTAAAAGTGTTTCTCTGGCATCAAATGAAACAGTGTTCAAATCTCAAGCATTTATAAACACATTTAAATAAAAAATAAGAAAAATATAAACCAGAATGTTACTTTTAATGAGCAAACCTAAAATTAAATTATTCAGAAAATGTCAGATTTATAATGTTTTTCTCTTCTGCACTATTTTCTTTTTCTCCACATTCCATAGATAAAGTATTTGCTATAACAGATTAAATCAAAGATTAATAAAAATATCCTCAGCTCTTTCCCTAAAAGCATTCATGTTGAAGAAGTTTAGCCAGTTTTTCTGTCATATAAATCTTACAAAAAATGAAAACCAAACAAACACATGCAGATGACTGTAGTTAACAGTAATTCATGCAAATAATGTTATGCGCTTTATTGATGACAATGTGAATAATGTAACTCTCTTACATGAAGTATTCTCAGTCCAACCCAGTGTTAACCTTTATACAGAATCTGAGAATTTCCTGTAAAATTCTTACACATAGAGAGACAGAGTAACAGCCCTTTTTGGGTGGATAGTAGCTTCTTTTCAGGAATAATATACTGCTTAGGTGGGAAGGGAAATTTTTATTGTGGGAGATACCTCCCTGCACTACATGGTTTAGGTTCTTTAAAGTTAGCAAATGAAGTTGACATATCTCAATTAATTTATGCGGGTTATAACTATTAACTAAAACTAACAATCAACAGAAAAATTGATGCTACTAATTGGCTCTTAAATATGTTTTTCCCACTTCTCAATCTCAGAGCACTTTAAAAATTTTTGGAATAATAAGCCACACGGTAACTATAACATGTATGGTAGGAATTTGCTGTTTTCTCTTGATATTAAAACAAGAAAACAATGGCATAGGGGCATTTAATGATTCATCCAAGGTCACAGAGCAAGACTTTATCAGAGCTAGATTAGTACCTGTGTCTTTTAATACCCAGGTTTTTTTCTCACCACAAAACTGGACAGTTTCCCCAAAACAGCACACTGCCTCTTAAGGGCACCTCAAGATGACAAGGCACATATGCGCAGCAAAGTATAAAGGAAAGCAACCAAGTAGGGAAGTATTAAATGAGGGCTTGCAAGTCCAGCAAGGAATTGACCTGGGGACCTTTTCATTTCTGAGCAGCAGGGTTACCTATTGTGCAAAAGAAGTGGTTCTTTAGATGAAATCATTAAGAGCAAGCACAGAAAAGCAACAAAACAGACACTGCCATCTATTCACAGTGGTCACTCATCCAAAATGCTGAGAGATTTAAATCAGCTTAGCTTCTACAGAGATGATATCAGGCACCAGCAGCCTTTTTACTTTCTGTCAGACAAGTGAGTTTCTGTTTGTCACTCCTGACAAACGCTGGCTGCTCACACATTGGATATTTGTCACACTGAGGGGCAAATTAATCAGAACACAAGGCCAGAGAACTGGCATCTGTCTCCCGCAGTGAAAGGCCACCTACACACCTGGCAGAAGAGGCTGTGATCCTGGCTGTAGCCTTAGCTATCACCTAGCTCATGTAGCTTGCTTGTAGTACTGTGAATAGCACTCCTGAGTCTTTGGCTGCTGGAGGCCATGCAGTGTTTGTTGGTAGAAACACCTTACAACACTATGAATAATAGGGCAGGGAAAGGACTTGCAATCTATAATTTATTTTCCTACCAGCTTTCCAGGAGTGTGTAAGTGGATCATCCCTGAACTTTCTCCAGACTGCGTGATTACGGCTTCCTGTGGCAATTTCAGTGCAAACTGGGGAAAGATGAGACCATGTTGAATGAAGACAAAGGGTAGAAGATTAAGTCTGACCTTTCATGATTCTCAACTGATTTATTAAGCTGTCTTAATATTGCTTAAGAATGCTAGAAAATTCTCCAGTCATTTTATGACTGCTACTGTGTTTGAATTAATAGAAAAGATCCCAATAAAATCCTTGTTCAGCCTATGAACATGCCTTTTCCTAGCCTACACTGTGGAAACAAACAAGATCCATTAAAAAAAAAATCAAAAAATAATCTGACTCTTTTAACATGGTGACTTCTCAGCATTAAAGCAAGACTATTGTCCACAGTCTAGCAAAGACATTTCCCTTACACGACATCTTAAGGGGTTACAAACTCATCCTGTTTATTTTTTTAAGAAGGCAGCACCTTCAGCAGCATGGCACCTATAGCGTTGCTCTAAAACAGTGGTTTGGTACTAATTCAAAGGGAGGATTGTCACTCACTGAGTCCGCAAAACTACCACCCCCACTGCTTTCATGTTTCTCTCAAGTGCACATCCATCCAGTTCAATTTAAGACTGCTGTCAAAAAATCAGAGGCTGAGTTTTTGGGGAACTAAAGGAAAAAGGCCAAATCATCTTTCTGGTTATGTCCTAAATAAATGAGTAACTAAATGTAAATAATCCTGTAGGAAGCAATGTTGTGGAGAGCTACAGAAATAAACAGAAATGAGTTAAAAGCACCATTTGAGGAGTAAAATGAAATACCAGAAGTCAATTTGCAAGGCTGATTTAAGGTAATCATAAGGGAGTTTTCAAATACATTTGCAGTTGAGAGTTATGGAAAACAAGAGAAAAAAATTGGACCACTTACTTAGAAATAATAATAGCAATGGACTGGGAATTGAATACTGAAAGAGCAGGCCTATGGAAAAGTGTCTTTCTTCTTTTCTTCTCTCTCTGATCATGAGGAGGCATTTTGCCATGACTGGGGTCAGATCCTACTGCCTGATAGAAGAGACTTTAGAAAGTATGTGGAAAATTAATGCCAAGAAGATGAAGTCTGAGAGTTCTTGCTTTATCTCAAAATTTACTATGTGAAAATGACAGTATGTGCCTAATGATGAATCTCTTTGTCATTTAAGATGGTAAAAAGTGCCAGCAGCATAGCCCTTTCCCACAGGCCAATTTAGCTGGAAATGAATGCCAGTAGCTTTATAGAATGGACCAAGCCATTTCAAGAGAGATGGATTCATCCCTCCTTCCTTGCATCTGAACAGAGGCAATGACACAGGGAAGTGACCTATCATATATGTAAATGCACATCTATGGGAGCTGCCAAGGACAAGCTGGAAATAACCCTGAGGGAGGCAACACTCATACCTGAGAGGCTCGTTGGTTGTGGCAGTTGTGGCAGCTTCTCATCTATGCCCAAAGGCTACATGAGCGCAGGTTCTATTCTGTTCAGAACTCTCCATGCATAGAAATCTGTTTCTGATTTTACTCCACTATCTAAGATCCTAGTCATGCTTAGATTGAGTCACTGCTTGAAACTTGTCACATGTATCTGGTGGGGAGCTGAACTGGTTGCAGGAAAGACTATGGGTAGCTTGAGTCCTCGAATGAAGTGCTTTCTCCTCCATTAAGAGGCTCAAAAGCCAGTCTATATCCAGGTTTAAATGTCAGGTAGACATCCAGTCGCATGATCTAGTCTTCCTGTATCTCATATCCCAGCCTTTGCCTTCCCTTTTCCTTCTGTGCACCAGGAGCAGCCATGCTTTCTGTGCAGAGTCCCCAGGTTGGAGAGGCAGCAGCTCTTTACTTACAGTTGGAGAATGTGCTGCTAGAAGCAACATGGGATATTAATAATTTGGCATCTGTAAGAAAGGTTAAGGATATAAGAGCAGATATAACTGAGTCAGGGCAGAAATCAACCTAGCACAGTATCTGTGCTCCAATGCTGACCAAAAGTGGAAGCCTGGAGGAAAATAAGAACAGGAATAAAAATATATATAAAACTCCCCACCCTCTACTCTTTAACATTTTTCAGGTCAGGGACTTCCTGTACAAATGAGTTTTCTGCATATTTATTAAGCCTTAGTAGGTTTCTTCCAGTTTTCCCTTGAGACCACGTGACTATACTTTGGCAAAGAGTGGCAGAACTTCATTATGTATCACATGAAACCTTTTTCTCATTTTGAATCTGACTACCACTGGATGCTTCTAGTTTTTGCTTTGGTGGAGACAGCAAGCAGTCTTTCTTTTTCTCATTCTCTCTAAAACTCATGATAGTTAAGTGTTCTCTTGTCAATGCCTCTTTTCCAGAGTAAATAGTCCCAGCCTAGTCAGATACTTCTCATGAGGAAGCTGTCTAACATTTTTAATGATATTGCTCCAGTGTTCCTATGAGACAAAAGAACTTGAATTGCAAATGATACTCAATATGTGGCTAAACCTTAGATTCATATTGTGACAAATAAAAGGTTCTCTGTTTTGTTCCCTAATGTTTTCCTAATATTTTATGTGGGTTTTTTGACTGCTACATTACACTGAGCTAAGGTTTTCATAGATGCATCTGTTGTAGCCCTCAAGTCCTGAAATACAGCCATCAGCATAATGTCCATCATTTTATTTGTGAAGTTGAGGATATTGTTCCATGGATGTAGATGATGACATTTGTCCACACCAAATTTCACCTGCTCAGTCATTCATCCTTGTAGGGTTGCTCAGTATGACTGAGTGGTTTATAATATAATGGTAAACAAAGTCACCAGCAAAATACAAGTGAAAGGCAGGAGAGGCATTCCCTACATGAGGCAACAGTTTTGTATTCTTGCTCTACCAATCCTGTAAGTTAATGAGGGTGGAGTTTGGCCCTGTACCTACAGAATTTAAACATTAAATAGGAAGTTCTGGCTCTGAAGAGTAAACTACAGTCCTCTTCTTTCCATTAGAGGGAAAGGAAGCAAGGTGAGTGTTTTCTTTCTGTCATTTTCAGGTCTCATTTTCTTCCCATCAGTCACAGAGGAAAACTGACATGCCCACACAGTGAGGAGGGTGCCAACACTTCATACTCTGCTCTGTGATGGTCAGCACCATGTGTCTCCACCAGTCGTTTTCCCTTCTACTGCTCCTATCTTACAGTCTGCTCTCTTACTCCTGACAAGTCCCAAATCAAGGAGGAAGCCTCAGGCAGCTCAGCACCATGGGGTATGTTTCTTGCTAAGGTACTGGGTACCAAAAAGAGGCCGCTGCAAGGCATGCTGTCTTGGCTGAAACTCAAGCACAGCTCCCTTCATGATGAGAAGACAGATCCACTGGCATCCTAAATTCACCTGATCCACAGGGAAAGGGTGACACCTTGGCTCAGTGGCAGAAGCTGAACACTGTGGATGGTGAGTAGATCCTGCCAAATGGAGAAAATTCCCTCACAGTAAGAAGATGTCCAAGTGCCTTTCCCCCCATTCACTTTCAAATGAGGTCATTGAAAATGTAAACAGGAAATATCACTGTCTGTCATGGTTTAAACTCAGTCAGCCATGCAGACTCTCTCTCACTCCCTGCCTTGAGGTTGAGATAAGAACAGTCAAGTAACTAAGGTATGACACAAACCACTGCTGCTACCACCAATAATAATAATGATAAGGGAAATAACAAGGGAAGAGAATACAACCGCTCACCACCTCCTGACTGATACCCAGCCTGACCCAAGCACCTATCTAGTCCTTCCAGGTAACTGCCCCCAGTTTATATACTGGGCGTGACGTGCTGTGGTACAGAATACCCCTTTAGCTAGTTTGGGTCAGTTGTCCTGTTCCTGCTTCCTCCCAGCTTCCCCTCCTCTCTGGCAGAACATGAGTCTCAGAAAGTCCTTGGTCAGAGTTAACATTACTGAGCAACAAGTAAAAACATCGGTGTTATCAGTGTTGTTCTCAGGCTGAGAGTCAAAAAGACAGCACAGCACCAGCTACTAAGGAGAAAAATGACTGCTACTGCTGAACCCAGGACAAGCATAGCCAGGGATATGTAGGCATTTTAGAATCTAATTGTCAAAGAGTGCATAAAGGAGACTCTCCCAGTCTAACTCTTTTCAACTAACTAAATGCCTTTAGTAACCATTCTACCACACACAGCAGAATATGTCCTACCACACAACACAAAACATCACATTTCCTTTTATTATCGATTCTCTGGAAATAAGAATGTTTCTATGAAGCCACAATAACTATTGACTCATTCTGAAGAAACCTGAATTGTTTGCTCAGCTCTTCCTCTTGCCCAACAACATTTAAAGGCGTTGTTCTGAGGCATACTCTCAAATACCAAATGAAGTAAAGCCAGTAAACTTTTCTGCAAATTTATCTCAAAGCTTCGTTTTTCTCCACACCTTGTGCCAAAAATTTAAAAAAAAATAAAAACCAAAACTGCAACAAAAGATGATTAAGACATATGAAAGTTTGTCCCTTTTGAGATCACCTATGCGAAAGTAGCTTACTGAAGCAGCACAAAGACCTCCATCTAGTTCTGGTAAGCAAAGAGAGAGAAAGGTTTGAAAATATTTATTTGCCTGCTCATCTGTTCAAGTTTTAACCATTGTGAACTTTTCATTTAGAATTATTCAGAAACAACTTCATTTATCAAGAACTTTCAATTCAACTTCTCAAAGTCAAATATCATTTAAATTTGAAAAACTAAAAATTAATTAAAATAGAACAAGATTTCTTTCCTCGGAGCCTCTTTGCTATACCTGGGTGCTGGACCTACTATCCTGTTCACTAACGTTATTGGAATTTCACCCTTGATCTAAAATATTACTGAAGTACTACTTTGGCAGCAAATACACAGCACAATAGCTATATGAGTCATAATCATTGATCTTCTGTACAGCCTTAAACAATAGTGACATGGTCTTATATACCAAAAAGGAACTTTCCTAACACTGGTGCCTTATGTAAAAGATTACACATCTATTTGCAAGGCAAGCACATTTTTCAGTCTAAGATCTCAAAACAAAACAAAAAAAAAAAAAATCCCAAAAAGATACCTCTAAATTAATGCTCCATTTTACCAGTCCTTTTAAGTCTTCTCCCCATTTATTCTACATTTCATTTATTAAACCACCATGTGAATACTCAGATGATGTAATACAAGAACTTAGTTTGTCACAAATTTTCCCTGCCAACATTAAAAGCAAAATGCATGAGAAAGATCAAAGTAACCAGAACACCTGACTTCAGTAAATATGCAAGTTCTGCTTCCTAAAAATTGTGTACCTCCAGACTGGGATACAGCTGAACACAGCTGGGCCTGCAAAGAGGCAGAGTGCAGGGACAGCTCACAATTCAAGATGGAGTGGGATCTGGGACACAGAAAACATGGGCCTGCACAGTTCAGAGATCCTTGCATAGTTTTGGCTTACACCCTGCTGGTTATTCTTGAATCCTCTGTCTACCATTCTTCCCAACAACATAATGAAACATTTAGGTTAATTACTAAATAAAGACTTCTGCTTTCTTTGAAATTCTTTACTTAAAGTCTGAATTTTGTGTGAGTCTACAAGGCAGTAAGAGGGTTTCTTATAGAGTTTTATCAAGTTTAATGAATAAAAGCCTAAAGAGACTCCATAACCCTGCTTCAGCAGCTATATAATTAAATTCACTGGAGTTGAGACAAAAATTTCAGATGCAACTGAACATTTACCGGCTCAGCTAACATTTGTAGGTGCAAACATATGAAAACATATTCATCACTTTCAGCTGAATTTTATTAACATTTTAAATTTTATGCCCAGTATGTTTTAACCTGTCAGTCTTACTAATGCAGTAAGTAAAGAAAGATTCAAACTAAAGTGTCATGGATTTGAAGTTGGGGAGGGGGAGCACTGGGGGAAGGAGAAGAGAGAGAATCCTGATTCAAATCCAAAGACATTTTTGGAGACATTGGCATTTGAGGTGTAATGTGAAAGTCTGGACATCCTGGTAATAGCTGACCTATCTTTTCTTCTTGCATTTGGAAGGAAATATTAACCTTCACATGCAAAAGAATATGAGGTAGGGGCTTAGCATCCGTAAGGGTCAGCAATGGAACCTTGATGCACAAGGATTGCACTGTATATTCAAAGTATTGTACTAATTTTTCAAACTAAACCCAGAAATCTACATGCCAAAAAAAGCTGTCAAGAGAGCATATATATGCAGAACATTTACAAAATTAGTGTTTCTATTGCAGATTAATACTAAAGTATACTAAGAGGTCATGTTTTAACTTGTTACTCCATCTTGCTTCTGTGACTTCAGTGAGGTATGGCCACAGTTGCTTGTGAACTATCAGAACGCATCACTGAAATCATAACCTCCTGGAGTAAGGAGCTGAATCTCCCAGGACCATGGAATATGTCTTGGGACATTCAACTTAGAAGTCAAGCAGAGCTTCCTAATCAGTACATTTCATTTTAGAAGCTATTTGGATTAATAAAGGAACAATTACTTTCACTCTCAATCTTCTTCTAAATTGTTGTAATCTCGGATAAATAGAGTTTAATGAGATCACCTTCTGCTAAATTGATTTTTCTATTCTACAGAGCAAAGTGCTTTTCCATTCAGAATGCAGCCATACATGCAGTGAAGTTATCATGACCAAAATATTACCTTTAGTACATGAAATTTGAAGGCATGCACAGTATATTGCTTCGCTATGAAAATAAAATATAAATGTGGCTCATTTCTATATTCAAATTCCCAGAATGAATGTTTCATTCCTTAAAATAAATTATTTTTTCCCTTTTCAGTAGTAGATTTTTTCAAAAAAAGATATATTGTTTTAGGAAATCACATATATCCTTATAAAATAAAGACAAAGTTATCTTATGTCGAAGTCAGGACCTACCGAATCTAATACGTCTTTCGAATCAAATATATGATCCACTAAATCTTATCAGCATTATGTATATTGAAAGCTAAATTGATGAATTGCCGGCTAAATGAGATAGCAAATGTGTGACAATATAGTATTTATTAAAATGTATCAGTGATTTGTTCCAGTTTCCAGAACTCCATATATCAACTTTTGAAGAATTCTTTAAAACTGAAGAGATCGTAATGAAAAGCAAAAGACACTGGTAAGAATAGACTAGAAAAAAGGCAATCTGTGTGTGATGATACTGTATGCTTTTGTTTTGTTGGGCAGGAGAAGTCCATTAGGGCTTTCAAAAAAATGTAACTATCCCAGTGTTAGTCAGACTTATAAATGTAAAATCCCAAATAAATGCCTAAGGTAAAAATGGAAAAAGAAAAAAGATGCAACAAACCCCAAAAATTACTAAATTTTTTCTTTTTGGGAAAAAGGCCAAACCAAAAACAAACCAAAAAAAACTCTAATGAAAGGCCAAGTAAAGTAAATATATTCACTCAAGAAAGTAAGAATAAGACATGATAATATAACTCTAAATGTACATTTTTTTATTTCAATCTCAGTTAATATTATTCAGGCACGGTGTTCAACAAGGTAATGACCAGTGCTAAAAATACTCAAAAAAATTCTTAAATTGAATTCTAGCTAAAACAGTCTATTTCATAGACTCTACTGCCAGAATATCTGTTCTGCAAGTTCCAGGAAAGATCTGAGGGCTCATGTCCTTCACGTTTTTCATAAATAACGGAGAGATCTTTGCCAGACCAAAGCAGCAAAGCACTCCTGATTTTTTAAAATATAAACCAAGGTTACAAAAAGGACATAGATTCAATTCCTTCATGATCTAAGAAGAGCAAAGAAAATATCCAAGAGATTGACATGAACAAGATAAATGTAAGGTCAATATTTAGGGGATTTTAAAAGCACAATCCAATAATAAAACAAGTGGCCATGACTAGCTGCAAGATTGT